>JAOWMA010000041.1:18273-202196 GCA_025962755.1 Colletotrichum tropicicola
CCCCCCCCCCCCCCCCCCCCCCCCCCCCCCCCCCCCCCCCCCCCCCCCCCCCCCCCCCCCCCCCCCCCCCCCCCCCAAATTACTTCAAGTCCGAGAACGACCTGAAAGAAGTCGGGGGCAGGCACAATTTAAACGGGTGTGGGTATATGAGAGAGTAAGGACAGAGCCAAGTCTTGCCCCCCCCTCTCTTTCGTGCCCTTTTTCGGGTATGTTGGTCCCCTTCCTGTTCATCGTCGTCATCCCCACCATCTCGGCCACCTCTTATCCTCTTATCCTCTTCCTGTTGTTGATTGATTCGGTCGGCAAGCACTGCTTTCCGCGCGACTTGTTGCAGGCTGCGGACGAGTGAGATGTCGTGTTTCCATCTTCTTGTTCTTCTTTGGCAACATCAGCGTCGAGATATTCATCGCCATCGTCATCGTCGTAGCCAAAGTCGTCACAAGAATCTGATGACGTGCTGTCCTTCGACGACGCAGAGTACTTGCTCCAGCCTTCGATCAATGAGCCACCATGGCTCGGAGTCTGCCGCTTGCTCTCAGACATCCGCTTGTTGATGTTCGGGACACCTTGAATGTGACTTGGCTCACTGACCAAGAGCCGGATAAGAGACTCGACGACGAGCGGGATGCTGTCATTACTCTTCGGCTCAGTCCTCTCCGGCAACTTCAAGCTGTGATGTGAGAAGAGACGGGAAAATGTTAGAACTGGCCACTTGAGCTCGACTTTGAGTGTAAAGAATGGGCGACTCACTCGGACAGTTCTTTGCAGAGCTTGCGGCTGTCATGGATATCTTTCCATGCGTCGCTGGAAAGGAAGTCGTCATACTTCTGGAATATCCTGGCAATATTATCGTCTCTAGCTTGCCGTTTCTCCTCAGAACTCGGCAAACCGGCTAAACAAGCTACAGGGGCATCGTCCGTGTCGTCAAGAAATGCCTGAAGGCGATTGTTCGTCATTGATACACCCTTTATGGATTGAAAGGTTAGATATTTGTCCCGTTATCCCCTCGAGAGAGAGTGGATTGGGCCTCGCTCACAGTTTGTTTCGCAGTTAAGTCTTCTTTCGATTCTGCGGGTATGAAAATACTGACGTCGGCCCATTCCGGACCCGGCGGCGGGCTAGCCAGGGCAGCATGGTACGTCGATTCGCGCCCGAATATCGTTTCAACAGAACCTTGAACCCTCACAAGGTCGGGGGCAGGGTGATGCATGTGTTGCTTTGCCGTTCGGGCCGCAGGTGAAGACGTCGTTTCGTCTCTGGCCATAGTGAAATCTGCCCCTCAACGACTAAAGACCAAAGAAAGGATAGACCAACACATTTCCAAACTGAAGGGGGCCTTTCGAAGCTGTATTTATGAGGCTGAAGCTGGCCCCTGTCATGGGCCGGGATCTCGTCTTGCCCGCAGTGGCGGTGATTTGTTTTGATTGGGCATCATCAAACGGAGACCCCTCCCGAGGTCTTGGAAATTTCCCACCGTTTTCGGATGGGGATTTGGGAGAAATCCCATGATCTGCCTGCGGTGTTGGCCGTTTCTCTGCAGTAGACTGCGTTATGGCTTGGAAAAAGAAAGGCTCAAATTCGAAGCTGTCAATCTGCACGACTCCCCTGTCGCCTCGTCATCCATTGGTGGCCATCATGAACCCGGCCGCGGGGGGCAAAGAGCTCACGGACGTGGGCCAGAATCTCGAGGCCAGAGATCAGGCTGAGTGACCGACGTCGAGGAGTGGCGAGGGTCTGGAGACGTCACTGGGGGTTTTTCTTTTGCAACGTGGTTCACGAAAGATCCCGGCAGTCATTCGCCCTCATCTCCCTGCCCGCCCCCCGCGAAGCAAATGAAGAAGAAAAGAGAGAAAACCCAGCTCGCACCTCCCACCGGTGGCTTCTCTCGGCTCCCTTCCGAACCAAAGCGGCGTGCATTTTGCATCACACACGCCAACCAGCACGATCCCCGCAGGCGCGTGCCAATCCTTGCCCAGCAGCTCAGGGTTCCCCCGGCGAGACACCCCTAGTTGCTACGGCTCGATTCTTGGCCATCCTAGTCTACAACCCCCAGCCTGCCTGTTTGTGGGCAGTAAGTGACCTGATTGATAAAAATCACAGGCAGGACGCCTCATGTATCGAGTCGAGGGGGGTGGGCGTGGTTGGTCACCGGTGCTAGCGGCGGCGGCACGGTGAGTCTGAGGGGCGGAGGCCGGGCCGCCCCAGTAGTCTATTCTGGACAGGGCTCCGCGGCATGCAATCCGGTACGTCGACCGAACTACAAACCTCTCGCGTGGGGAACTAGGTAGGTTGCCCTGACGAAATCGGCAAAAGCGTTGTTTTCTGACAACCTCGCGTGGGACATTGATTCCCCTGTTCACGAGTGCTGCGGAGGTTACTTACCAGCCGGCCGCCAATCGCCGACCTTCCTGGAGGAGTTCCACCCCCACCCCCAGACTTGGATGCATGGAGAGTCCACGCAATAGCGGGCTTATTTATATTCAATGTGATTTCTGATCCCTCTCCGCGAAGCGTAGCTCCACGACAGCAAAGCCCCCCCTGCTCCAAAAAAAGAAAGAAACACAACCTTCGTCCCAGAGGCGTATATGCATCACCACCCCTGGGATTGCCGTCGAAGCCGGCCGCAGCCCCCTGAGCTCTTCGGGCCGAGTCTTCGGGTCGGTCTCCGGGCCTGCGCCGAAACTAGTCAGTTCAATCACCAGCAGATGTGAGAGATTCCACGGACTCGGCCGTGGTGGTGACGTTCCGTCGAGGCGGCGGATCGCATGGAGCGGACCGGTCGAAGACGGCCCGGGACTCGGGCCCGGGCGAGGTTCGGCAACTCGTGCGCTACGGGCCGTTGAGTGGGGCCATTACGAGGCATTGTGGCCGGGCATCCGGGTGATAACCCCGGCAAAGCAACCGTCGGTCTTGTGTCCACCTCCGCTGAAGAAATTCCCTCGAGGCTAAATGAATAGAGTCGCTCTCATGAAAATGCAGTTCGCGGACTTGACTAGATTACGGTATGTGCATACCAAGGCTTAAACACCAATTTACATCACGCATTCGTCCATCCGCCAATCCAGGTTGGCTCCATCTTCACAAGAGCAAACACCATGTTTGCCAACAGGCCAAAGGTGTTTTTTGATCCCGAATCTATTCATCTCAATATCTCTTTCGTACATGCAGCCCAGAACACCTTGAATCCAGGGGTATCGTCCGAATCTGCAGAAACTCCTGCCGTGGGGCTGAACTTCTATTTTCCCTCCTCTTATTTTTATTTGGGCCGACGTGATAACACCGAGGAAGCAGTCGATTCAAACCAATGCCCACTCCCGAATCGATTTTCGAATGTCGATGCCGCTCTGATGAATCCCAATCCCCTGATGAGTCCCAATCCCTGGCGAATCCCATTCCCCCGTTCCCAGAGGTTTATCACCACAACACTGATCGTGACAGCATCCGCAGGCGCGCTGGCATCCCACGGTCGCCGACTAGGTTGTCTGCATCTGCTTCACAACGCTTTCGACCAAGTTGTCCACAATCTTGAGAGTCTCTCTCATCATCTCGATCTGTTCTTGCCGGGTAGCCCGGAAATCGTCGACGTGGGCGACCAGTCCGCTGTCATGCGCCCGCCTTGCTCTCGCCTCGAAGATGGACTCCAGCAGCGTCTCCTTGATGTGCTCGCAGCTGAGGTCCTCGCAAACTGACAGTGCGTTAGGTTATCCAAACGATAGACCTCAATTGCGAGTGGGCGGCAACTTACATGGCGACTCCAGGAGAAGTTCCACGTCCGGGAATAGGATGTCCCAGACTCTCTTGAAGCGCTCCATATCCTTTCCCCGTGGTTCGTCCGATGTCCTCTTACACCACTTCTTGAGGCGTTCCGGCTCATCGTCGCGAATGCTTTTCCATTGGTCTTCGGACATGATCAGTTCAGGGCGGTCGCGCCGACTGCTATCCGCCTCAGGATCTCGCCGATGCACCCTCTTCAAGTGTCGTCTGATTCAACGGTTTTAGTGAACAGCTTCATACAACGCGAGACGTCAGGCGGTTACTCACATCAAGTCGGTGAACTCGTCAAAAGTAGTACGAGGTCGGCAACTTCGCGGAAGATTCGTGCACGCGAAGCAGTACGGACAGAGCCAGTGCTTCTTTTCCACTTTGTTGACTCGAACCCTCTTTTTGGGTTTGTTGCCTGCCTCGCGGCCGTCCTCGTCGTCTCCTTCGTCTCCGGGAGTCTTTTTCTTCTCCCTCTTGCGGTTTCCCTTGGATGGGGTGGATTTTCCAGGTGATTTGCCGGATGTATCGGCCGAACTAGTCGATGTGGCTCGGCCGGACGAAGTGTTGCTTTCAGGCGATCCTCCGTCGGCGAGACGAGTGCCAGAGTCGTCATACAGCCCTTCATTCTCCTGCTGCTCATCATTGCTGTCCCTGTCATCGTCCTCGTACTCATCATTGGCCGGCGAGCCTCGGCCTTGATTACCAACACAAGGACACCCGTATTGGAGGATGCTCTTTCTAGCTTCAGGCAGTCTATCAATGGCGTCGATAATAGCTTGAGCGTAGTCTGGTCGGTTGCCAAGGACCTGTCGGATGGAGGAGAAGAGCACCGTGGTGCGGTCGACGGTTTTTCGTTCGTTGTCCTTGGACACTGCCACCGGCTTAAGTGGCAGAGCCTTGCGGACTCCTGGGGCTTTCTGCTCGACTTTTCTGGGTCTGTGTCTGGAAGAGGGTAAGAAGGGGGATGCCGATGATGGAATGACGTGGTGGGGTTCACGTCGTGTGAGACGTACGGAAGATGGCTCCTGACCGGCCTTGGTTCCACTTTGCATGTCCATCCAAATGAGCTCCCAAGCCGTTCACTGATGCGCCGGAGCTCTTCCTCTACTCGGGACTTGTGGTATCTGATGCTCTCTTCGGGTCGTCGAGTCGAATCCGGGACAACCAAAGGCCTGTTGTCCGTGTCCTTCTGCCAGGCTTCGTATCGATTGATCCGCGAAGCGCTCTGGTCCTGTGGTTACGCAATGAATGTCAGCTGGAGCCGCGCCCCTTGAAGATACCTAGCAGCAAAGAGATGCCGCGATGGAGCGCAACAGGCTACTCACCAGTCCAGAGCTTCGGTTGCAGTACCCGCCCCCAGAGCCCAACCAAACATCCACTGAAGCCATGTCGGAATGCGTATGCGAACCCCGCGTAAAGTCGTCGTCCCTCCACTGGCAGCCGCCGCAGAATCGGCCGGTGGGAAGTAAAGGGAGAAGGGGGCCATACCGGAGCGCAGAGAGCCGTGGGCGGTTGATTATATGTGGATGGTTGATTGACAGTCTGGACCGAGAGTGGCTGCGCGTTGCAGAAGTTGTCCGCAAATGCCGTCTTGTTGGGCTGTCCTCCCTCATTGGGCGCAGCAGTAGTACCTTAGCCCAATCGCTCTACTCTGCTATCCCCGCGCTGAGCTGCGCCGGCGTTAGCTCGACGCTCTCCGGGACCTGCGGCGAAACGTGGCCAGCCGCCACAGAGGGGGAGCCATGGCGGACGTCTCTGGGAAGGGAATATGACCGGGAATGCTCGCGCAGGGTCCACTCCGGGTCAGGCGGGCGGGTTAATCGACAGCGATGCTCAGCGGGTGCTGGAATGATGAGGGCAGGCAGGACGATCCGTGTCGGCAGACGGAAGTCAATCCGATCGCCCCTTCCCACATGGGGCGGGGATTAATTACTGGAGGAGAAACGGAGGCGCCAAGGGTTCAGATAAGCATATCTCGCTATCAATCTCCTGTTTCCGAACGGTCCCGTGACGTTTGGCCATCAGAGAGAGAACCGTCAAACGGTGCCGAACTCGCTGGCGCTGGGCTCAGGAACCCGAGCGATTCGGCATTGAAACAGAGCGTCCAGTATCTTGCTGCCATAGATCTCGGCATCTGCGGACAGACTATCCGTACTCTCTCCTTCCTCGCCGGGGAAGGTCCTCTGCAGCGTCGAGTGGCTGCTCTGCATCATTGTGCTGAGCCACGATGCCGCCAGCCCACTGCCGAATGGTGGTCCCATCAGGCCTGCGCCACCACCGCCCGATAGTCGCTGGGAGGCACTGGAAAACGGCGACGTCGCCCCGCGAAACACGCAAAGGGGAAGGAGAAGTGCTCACAGTCGTGTTCCGCAGCACCGCAGAGTGGATTGAGGGGCAGTGGCGGCTTGTGGGCCATGAGGGGCGCCGGGGCAGCTTGTGTATCTAATGATCCGAACACGGGCTGGCTGTCCATGATTCATGATTCGGCCGCGTGGTCATAGTTCGAATCGGCATAAAAAGCCCTTGCAGATAGAAGTAACGTTGTCTCAAACACGGCGGCCATGTCAAATAGTGGCAGACAAGCCGGCGTAGTTCTTCCGTCCATCCGCGGAAGACCCCGCCTCCATAGCGGATCTCTCAAGGACAGGGGCGCACAGATTTTCTCCGCGACCACTACGCAACCGCGCACTTGAAGTCGTCAAATTTGTCTTTGGCTGCGTGGCTCTGCAAGCGACTGCCGCCGGATGCTTCCGAGAACCGTTGATCCATGAGGTCACCAAACTTTGCTGATTCTCGGCCGCGCTGCGCACGCTGCGCCTTGTGCGCCGCCGCGTTCGTCTCACCTGTCGCCGTCGCTTCTCTGACATGGTAAGATCAGACGGCAGGGCCAAAACGGTGGGCTTAATTCAACGTCGTCAACCCTTTCCTGTATCTTTCAATTTTCAATCACGCACTGTGAACCATGCAAACCACTGCCCTGGGGCTACCCGAATCGGCAGCCATGTCACATTCCTCCGCCCTCTCCAGGGGCGAACAATCAGTTTAACCCTGGTTTCCTCACCTTGGGTTCTTTCCACATTCCCCTCGGGAACTCGTTCGTCGACGCTTGCTGGTGAAGACCACGCGTCGTTGAGTATCGGCCTTATTCAGCACCGTCGTCAAGTCTTGCGCACTTCGAGCGTCATTTCAAGGCACGTAACCTCAGCTGTTCAGCCGGAGATGACGTGGCTATCCGGGGGTGCGCAAAGGACGTGAAGGCCCGCTCTCACGAAGATCCTCACCTTTGACCTTGAGTCTTTCCACAGTTGGTGATTCTTATCTCTCGGTAGGTATGCTGCAAAAAATTTGCCTAGGACTTACTTTTTGGTGTCAACATTTTTGAGATATCGTCAGACACGCCGCAATGGCGCGTGTTGGCCATTTTCACACAGCCTCAATACAGCATGGCCGCTTCGCCTCCACACTCCCCACGCGTTCTTTGTCTCATACTCTTGGAAAAGCGCCACTAGAAAATCTCGGTCAGTCCCGGCGACTTCATCTGTCCATGTTCAATTTCTAAGCAAACAAGTTACAGATAAGAGACGGGCCCCTCGCACGCCTATCTGTTTAATCGGTGCCAATCCCGAGCCATGCTCAAGAGCAATGAGATGTCTTGCCAAGACAGCCGCTTGGTTATTCGCGCCGCCGCGCAGAGGCTCCCTCTGGGGCTCTCATCGAGGTCACGAGGTTCCGATCTCTCGCCTGCGCAAACTTCCGAGTGTATGACTCTCATGCGCGAGCAGTTCCCCTATCGAGCCTCTTTTGTTTAATCACGTGGCCGGTTTATCTGGAAAGGATAGAGTTTGGTTCCGATCGGTCTGCGGATCTGCCTCTCGCCCTGTCTTGACCACGCCTCTTCCCAAGTCTTCGACACTCTTATGACTCCGCAACAAAGGCAGCCGGTGAACGTCCTTATCATGTCATTGAGGCCGCCCGGTTTGGTTACAGCCTCGGTCAGTGCTTCGGGGACCGGTGTTCAGCGGCCGTCTTCTGTCTATTTAATGAACCTGCCGCCCTCCTCGAGACGTGCCGTCCTTTCATCCCACCACCCTCGCGATCTATCCACAAAGCTATGCGTCCACGCCCCGAGTCGATGCCAGTGAGGAGCTGCCTCGTTCTCGTCGAAAGTTCCAAAGGCAGAAGTCCTACAGCTTTCACCGTCCCGATCCCCAGAGACCACGATGCCCAGGCATTTATGAGAACTGTACGCGACACCTATCTTCAGACCCTCACCAGGCGCCAGCGATTCCTCAAGACTTACGTTCGGTTCCAGAAACCAGTCGTCTCCGTGGCGACGCTGCGACAGCTAGTAGTAAAAGGCCTTGATTCCCTACCGAGCTCTCAAGCTCTCGTCCAGAGCGCCGCCCGCGATGAGGCCCTCACCGAGGCCCTCGTAGATCCGGCTTCCACGTCCTGGACATTCTGCCGCCACATGTTCGACCTCTACGATGATGTGTTTACGGAGATTGTCGAGCGGGACGGCCTCGTGGCCCTGCCGCGGCAGGCCCTGCTGATCCGCGAACAAATGGATCCGATAGCGGCGCGCATCCTAGGCACGCTTGCGACGATCGTTGGCGGAGCAATCTTCATCACGGTCAAGTTTGCTGAGGGCGTTTAAATGATACGAGCGCAGTTGGCACCTGGGAAGGGGAGGGTATACGCTGGAACGGCCACACAGGTCCAGCTTGGTGATCATCCGGGCTAGCACAACCCATGAGAAGAGGAGGGCAATGAGGAGGGAAGACTTAGATATCTCTAATAGTATTCGAAACAAATCTTAGACAACACTTAGAAAAGAAAAAGCTTTAAAGAAATGACCTCATCCTCTTGTTGGGAAAAGCCCTGTCGATTGATATACGTGTTTCATACTGCGCTCTTGATGCTAGGTTCACATGTGTGAGATGGTTTCCAGAAGCTGGGACAAGACAACGACCCCAAGATTAATGATGGTTCCAGCAGGAAGCTTTGAAGACGTACAAATAGTTTGCGACTTTGTTTTGTAGGTAAATCTGAAGAGCAGGTTGAACATCGAAGCCTCGAGTCCCCCCCGCCATCAATCATCGACCCACGCCCCAGGGATATGTAGAGGCGGGTTTTCGACCAACTCCCAAAACTCTCCCGCAAATTCTTCGGCATCGAGACTCCAGAATAGCTTCCAGTCTTCCGGGCGAGGACCAAATGTGAAATGTGATAGCCGAAGACCATACATGTCAGAATCGGACTCGTACCGCTCCTCTAACCCGAGGCCTTTCCATCGATGACTTCGTAGCGCACGATTACAATAAAAAAGATCGGTTTCGCGCTTGCCGTACTCTAAAAGATCCACACCTGAAGATTGGACGTCTTCAAGCCAGTCCATCAAGACCTGCGACAAGCCACGTAGGTGCAGGCGCCTCGAACGAGCAGACTTCTGCCGACTCCACGGTCCCCACCTCGCAGCTTCCATCAGACCGCCCAAAAGAGGCGTACAACTGCCTAATCCTAAGTGAGACAGGCTATATCTCTCAATACTTAATTCATCTGTGGATACGTCCACCAATACCCACCGCGCTAAATTTCTCCATCGAGCAAAATGCTCTTCTACTGATATATGTCCGGTGTTTAAGGACAAAGGGGCGTAAGACATGTAGGTCTCGACTAATGAATGCATGGAGCCGTTCCCGTGCATAAGCTGACTTCTAAAACTTACTGGGTCAAGGTTTCCACTGCGTTCAATTTGACCTAGCAAAACCGAAGCATCGACGAAAGCCCAAGAGCTACCGAAAACGAAGCGAGCATCTAGTGGAAGTCCATAGTAATCCGCTGGCTTCTCGAAATTTTCTGCAATTATGAGCTCCAATAAGCCGGGAAGCTTCAGCAGAAATTCCTCTAGAATGCTGTAAGGTGGGTAGGGTTCGGAAACATCTGGCATGAATTCGTTGAGATGACCGGTGGATATAGAGAACCTGAACAGATCCAATTGTTTTTCGGGGCTCAGACCATTAAATGGCCAGGACAAGACCTCAAGCTGTAAGCCATCAAAATGAACGCAGTTCGGGTCTCTTGGGCTCAGACCCTTTGCCACGAGATTCTTGGCTGTGTCGAGATGGCCACTAGCCAAGGCAATCTAGCAGTACGATCAAGAATCAGTTCAGCTGCCACGTGTATCACAACGCTAAATCATGAGAACTACGACAAACCGTACGTCTAGTAGGGTCAGGCCTTTCGGATTGCAAGCCCATAAAGATGCTTGTTTATTGTCGAGGCAATGGGCAATATCGGGCCATGAGCCTTGCCGAACAAGTTCGAAGATCGGATCGTCATCTGGACGTGTCGTCCAATTCGTGAGAGAGAATTCCAATTTGGTACACAGCTTGTAAACTTGCAAGTCCCAGCTTTCTCCAGATAACCACCAGGGAAGCTGAAGCCGAGCCTGGGATACTGTGCAGTGTTAGTTTAGATGTCGACGGCCAATGATAGGAACTTACCCTGAGTTCCGGGGTATTCTGGGTGGGGGGAAGTCTGGTAAGCAAAGCTGCCGAAGAACGAAGGCTTCTTCCACGGGATAGGTTTCAACGCCCTCTGGCGGCGATTTGAACGGGTGACTTGGGTGGAGTCACTTTGGTCTGACTTTTCGACTGAAATTTCTTCCACTAGGTCAGACGTGGTTTCTTGACCGTTCTGCAGCATCGGTCGCGTGTTTTCGATGAGCCGTTGAGGTGGCAGTGACCTCATCAAAGTGCTGGAGAACATCAGGAAATATTCCAAATACAACACACCTGTATTAAAGTCACACTTACATGATCTCTGTATGCTGATGCATGATCAATGTGTTCTGGACAAGAGTCTGCGCATTCATAGACGCGGAGACCATGTTGAAAATGGACCTCAGTCTCGTCTGGTGTTTCTGAATCAAGTCCTTCTTGAGAGAGATCTTGAGTTTCGTGACGCTCCTTCTCGACCTCTTCGCCGTGATAAGCTGATTTTCCAGGTCTGTCGCTAATGACCGCAGTTGTTCGACGGCGTTGCGGCATGCCTGAAGTATCAGCTCGACAGCGCTCCCACGGGCAACTCCATGCTGTTCGTTTGATGCGTTCTCTACCGCCGCCACGACCGTTTGGTAGTGACCGAGCTCTTCGACCAGCCAACTGATCTCTTCTGGGACGTCCTGGACTTCGTCCCACAGCTTCTTGATCTTGAAGACACTCTTAGCGAGGAGCTCGGCCACCGCGACGGCGCTTGCGACGGTGCCAAAGATTTCCGCCATTTTTTCTCGTTTCCTGTCGTCAAGCCTGCATTTTCATGGCTGCGGGCAGCAGGGTGATTCGGACCGAGTGTTCGGGGCCAGCGAAGAAGAGTTGCGTCTCGAAGGGTCTGGGGAAAGCGGGCAGGCAGGATCAGGCTGTGCGAAAAAACTTGGATGAGCGGAAAGCGATCGCTTTCCGAAGCGGGGGCTCTCCATGCTTATGAGTGCACGGCGTGGTCACAAGGGCGACCCAAATCTGTTTGGGGCATCTCAGCCACTCTCAGCCTGCTGCCTGCTGCATATCAATGCCCACTGCCCGCATTTTCAAGACGTGTGGATCGAGATGCCCGACAGTGTCCAACAAGCTCAGAAACGCCTTTCATTTACCATACAGTGAGCATGGTTCGTCCGGGAGATACACGAGACGGCGGTGAGAGAAAATGCCTCTGTAGGATAATCCAGCAAGACACACTTGAGGCTGTTCCCTGTTGGCCACTACATTGATAGGCGGTGCAGGTGCAGGTGCCAAGCCACTGAATTCGATTGGTTGGATGATACTTCCCCAAGGGCTCGGTGTTGAATGCGTGATCAGTTCACCAATCTTGAACTTGAGGCAGGGACACCTCCCCAGGGCTCAGGGGCTCAGGAGTAAATCTGCCTCCTTCCCTCCCCAGGCCTCCGAACTGTGTTGTTGAACCAGCACAGGCAGCATCGAAGTACCTATATATGATTCAGGTAACGATATTGGCTCAGTTGGAAACTCAGAACAAACCAGTAATGTTAAGGTCATGACTGTTGCATGCTGGCATAGTTGTATTCCCACAGCACTCACTCTACGATCGTTAGAAGCTTACATTTTTGCTTTTATCATGTGTATATCAATCAGCTATGGGTAAGGAAAGAAGATCGCCCGATCACCATGTCGCAAGGACGCGATACCTTCTTACGCAATTCTGTGTAATACCCGGAAGCTGGCGAGTCTCCTGAGATCTACAGACCTTCCTTAGCATATCATGACCAAGAAATCACCTTGAACTGGGTAACTCGAGGGTTGATCAACCTGTGCTTGGTCTATAAAGCCTTCTAGATGATGGCACCCTTCTTTTCACTCATACCATTAACTAAATACTTCAGTTTGAGCTGGCCAGACTCTACAAGTGAGTCGTATACATGAGAAAGCAGACCGCTATGACCATCACAACGTGAAAGTGGCCCAGGGACGACTTCACCATCACAGTAAGCTGCTATAAAAGGACGAAACTCAGAGATTACTCTTTGGACAACGCGCAGATGACAAAAATCTGAAATATAGGTGTTACCCTGGCGTCAGTGGGGACACTATCCTTGGTCATCACGAGGCCAACACTCACACAACTACAGCGCGAAAGTGAAAGCTAAAGAAACATGTATGCACCTCTTTGTCTCTCGTCAGGCCTATCGTCCGCCAACTCGCCAGAATCGCGCCGAATAATCTCACGACTCCGCCAGAGATATGGAATAATACATTCTCGCGCGGCAACAGACAGACTTAGCCCCCACCTAAGTTAGCCGACGCGAAAGGTCCTGGTCAACCCAGGAGGCATGGCAGATTTGCAGTAGGGATGTGAACAGCCCCTAATCCAGCAAAGAGGCTTAGACGTGGGGTTTTATATTGTGGTGAGGAACTGTCGATGGGCGATGTGACGAGAACAAAGATCAATGTCTCAGGCAAGCTGCGGAGATAGTCCAAGGCAAGTTGTGAGCATTTGTTCTTCTAACAGACAAAGAGCATATGTTGTGAATCCATGATGCTGAACAGGCTTCTTGTACTCTCATCTCTGCCTCTCCCATCTTTGACTACCTATATCCAAATAAACATCTATTACTTCCAACACCAGCCAACCCACCCCAAAACCCCCCTCCACAGCCTCTCCCACCACCGCTCCCTCGACACCGCCCCCAACCCCCTCTCGTCAAACAACCACGCCCTCAGCCTCTGCACATCCCACCAGTCCCTCTCCCCGTCGACAACCCTCCCCAAAGCCCCATCGTCAAACGCAATCCCCCTCCACAGCAACACCCCCAATACCTGCGCCATCCTCGCCCTCCTCAAAACCTCCCCGTCCCCAACAACCCGCCCGACCTCCGCCCAGAATAACTCCCTCAACTCCCCGGCCTCGGGGTAGTACTCGAACCTGCTCCCACCAACCCGGGCATCCTTGCCGTCGTCGTCGTCGCCCTCGTCGACGGGCACGTCCTCCCCCAAAACCTCCTCGAGACCGTACATGCCCACCCCGAACGGCAGCCACTCCGCCTCGGCCCAGTCAATCAGCCCCACCAGCCCGCCCGCCCCGTCGTCGACCATGATGTTGTCCGGCACCAGGTCCCCGTGCGTAACCACCCACGGCAGGCCCTCGATCCCGTCCATCTCCGCAAGCACCCTCCGCACCACCCCCCGGAACTCCCCCGGCAGACCCCCGAGCACCACCCCAACCCGCCACCGCAAACTACCCCCGACCCTCCCCCTCCGCACCCCGGCGCCGTCCCGCCTCCCCCTCCACGAGTCCGCAAACACCCCCGCCAGGCCCTTCACCACCTCCCTCCTCGCCGCCGCCGCCGCCGCCGCCTCGCCACCCTTCCTAAACTCCGTCAACGACACCCCGCCAACCCTCCCGATGACATACCCCCAAAGCTCCCCCCCCTCACCCCCGTCGACGCCCTCCAACCCCCCCAGGACCCCAACCCCCTCCACCGCAGGCACCACCCCGCCGCCGAGGACCTTCCTCGCCTCCGCGCAGACCTCGACATCGATCCCGTGCCGCCGCGGCCGGAACTGCACCAGCCTGTCGTCGTCGTCGTCGTCTCTCGGCCGCCCGTCCGGCTGCGCCCGCGGAGGAGGGAGCACGAGCAGCGTGTAAGAGCAATACCCCTGAAACGGCGCGACGACCACGCCGCCCCGCGCCGCGCCGGGGACCTCGTCCCTCGCGAAGTCGTGCATGCGCCGCACGGTGGATGCCGCGCGCAGTCCGCAGCGCGCGAGGAACGCGGCAATCTTTTGCTCGTTTTCTGAGCCGGTTTTCATCGAAGAGGAGGAGGAGTCATCGCTATTGTCGAAGGGAATACCGTCATGGTGATCATGATGATTGCTGACAGCCATATCTCAGGGGAGGAGGGGCGGTCTGTAACTCCTCGAGACAAACCTCATCCTGGCCATCTCGACATCGACAGGGCGGACGGGCGGGGGGGACGTTGAGCGGTTATTTAAAGTTTGCAGTTCTCGGCCGCCCTGTCTTCGGGATGGAGGGCGGCCTAATCGAGGTAGGTTCACATGACTGCATCAGCATCAGCGTCGGCGGTTTTTGGTCCTTCTGCAGCGCGCGGAGGTGCAGTCGAGGGTGGTGGGTGAGGGGATCGGTCCGGGGCGGGCAGCGTCCAGACCCGACCCGACCACACCACTTCGCCAGCAGGCGCCGCATGCCCGCGTGGGGGGGTGATGACTTGTCACTCGCCATGGCCTAGTCGGGAACGACCGTCATGTTGTGTCGCCTGGCGTCGGAAACTGTTGCATACTAAAGGCATGCATTCACACAGGAGTCGGGAGGTCCATTGAAATTGGTAAGTTTGTATTATTACCGTATCTGAATCTAGAATGGGGCTGGTAAAAATGTTCTAGAAGACAAATGAAGCTTTGAGAAAACCCAGCCAATAGACGAAGAAAACAACCCGTGTTTATGCCCGTTTCCTTTACTCCATGCAAAGGGTATATAAATGATGCGCAACCTCGGTGGGCGCGCATGTATGCTGGTTTGTTTGTAGGGACCTCTTCCTTCTTTCCCACCCATCATCGTACACTTAGTGGCCCTGGAGGATTTGATGGGCCGGTCGGCGACTTGGGTTGGTGTCGTAGGGTTGCGGGGAAAACACATCTCCAACTCGGTTTGCGCCGGCGTCGCTGTGTATCCCATCCTATTCCAGGATGCCGCGAGTCGACAGCGTAATGTCGCCGCCGACTTCCTCGCGAACGCAGGACATCGAAATCGCCGGCCACGAAATGATCCGTGTCGTTAATCCCACCGAGACGCCCCGTGCCCATACCCTTGCCAGCTTGACCCGGCTCTGCCTGGTGCCCGACTCTATGATTTTCGGCCGTTACTGAATATTCGTTACACGCGTATTACAACGCAGCTCGCTCCCGTCTACACGAGCCGTCTATTTGCGGGCCTTGCGGTCGAGCTCGACCTTGCTGTACCACGCGGCGCCGAACATGGTGAGGAGCATGCCGGAGCCGTTGAACAGGTGGATCTCGACGTTATCGAAAGCAACAATGCCCAGGAGGACCGTGAGGCACTGCTTCAGGTTGCCGCAGACGCTGATGGTCAGGGCACCGGCGACCTTGTTCGTCTGGAAAGAGGCGACGTTGAGGGCGAAGGCGAGAATGCCGTTTCCGACGATGGCGATGGTGGTGGCGATGCCAATATCGCCCTTGCTGCCCATCTCCTGGAGCTTGCTCAGCTCGCCGGCGGCGACGGCGCAGGCCAGGGACTGCATAGCCGCGAAAGGCGACATGCGAAGGAGGACCTCCATGGCGGGGAGGGCCAGGGGGCCCGTCATAATGCGGTTGGTCGCAACGGTCTGTCAAAGTGTTCGTCAGCGCCTGATTTCATGCATGGGGGGTAAAGCGTGATTGGGATGAAGGTTTGGGCGTCGAGTTTCAGCGAGGGCGGAGACGACGGGTCCAATTGGAGCGGCCGGACTCTCCGCTCGACTCGACCAACTCAAAAAGCTCGGATGATGGGCGGGTGATGGGCGAACCAAAATAACATACCTTGACCGCAGCAAGCATGACGCCAGCAAAGGTGAGCAGGAAACCAAGGTCGGTGAAGGTGTACTCGCCGACGGTCGTCAGGGCGGCACCGATCATGATGGGGGCGAGCGTCAGGTAGGTCATGTTCTCATAGGTGCGGCCAAAGATGACGCGGTAGATGAGGACGGTGAAGACCGGCACGGTCGTCCGCAGGACCTGGTAGAAGGCTACCGACACCATGGCACTGTCAGGCGAATTAGCATCATGCCTGTGGTTTCAAAGTCTTGGCCCCGCCTGTTCCGGAGGCGGAGCTGGCGGCGGGAGTCCACGGGCAGGCCGCGCGGCAGAAGGAAATTGGCTGCTTACAGTGACAGGTTCGAGACGGCGATGTTGGTGGTGAAGAGCAGACTGAAGGCGAGCAGAACGAGGTTCTCGCGGCGGCCAAGGTGGGACATGGTGAAGTAGCCACCCTGGAGGAGGCCGTAGCATCCCAAGCTCGCGCACGTGGCGTGGATGGAAGTGAGCAGCCACGGGAAGGGGAACTGAAGATTGCGTCAGTGAATGTCGCTTTTGCGGAGTGGGTGAGTGGTGCTGGTGCATCTCATCTTGGGGCCGCCACGGCTGTGGGAAGCTCTGCCAAGACCCGGTCGGGGATGCAGTTGGGGAAGTAGGCGGGTCACATACAAATCCGAGGACCAACTTGTTGTAGAGGGTCAGAATCAAGCTGAACATGAAGTAGGCGCTCAACCAGGCGAACTTGACGTTTGGTGAGATGGTGTACTCGACGGGGTTGTTGTTGCGGTTGTTGTCGGCCTCGGCCTGCTGTTCGGTGGCAGGGCCAGCGCTGGCCTCGAGATCGTAGCTCTCCTCGACGCGCTTCTCATCGCCGTTGAGGAGGCCGTGGCCCTCCTCACTCCGCCGGGCCTCCTTCTTGAAGCTGCTGGCGTCGGCCATTTTTTCGGTGATGGCGGTGGTGGTAGTGGTGGCGGTGGTGGTGGTTTCACTCGCAGGAGTCGGGGGAGTTGTTCGTATCTCGTTCGTCGGAAGGTTGAAATGCTATTTTGTTTATGGGCCGTGTGTCGCCCACAGAAAGGACCCTGCCGAGAAGGGGGAAGTGGCTGACGACTGTCCAAGTTTCACGACGCAGATCGGTCCCGGGCGTGGGGGAGGTTTGGCGGCAAGACGGGCGTGCGTAAGTTGTCGAGCTTAAAAAATCGGACTACACAGCAGCGCGGCTGGAAAAATGACAGAGTTGCGAGGCGGAGGGAAAGCGTAAGGAAAAGCTGATAAGGAAAAAAAAGAAGAGGTCCAAACGAGAGGCAGAGCGTCAGAAAGAATGAGCTCGCGAGAGAGAGAGAGGGGGGTGAGGGAGGGAAAAAGAGGAACCGGACGGGTTGCTGCAGGCGGCGCAGGTGCAGGTGTGTTGGCTGACAGGAGAGGAAGAGAGACAGTGGTGGAAAAGGGTCGTTTGCGCGGTGGAACAGGACCAAATGAACCCAAGACTTCGGATCGCAGGCTTTGCCGGGCAGGGCAGCAGCTAAATCCGATGCAGCAGTGTTAATATCGAAACCCAGGAGAAGGAAGGGCCTGGCAGCAGGGGGGGGGGGGGGGGGGGCGGCGGGGGGGCCAAAATAAGGGCTGCTGGGAAGGGAAGGGAACGACAGGACTGGCCGTGGCAGTGGCTCTGGTTCAGTGAAGCAAGCGACGGGAGGCAGCGGACTGTGCCAACGTGTGGAGAGCGATTGGAGTGGCAGACACAGCGGCTGGCAGGGTGGGAAGCAGAACGGGGACGGACGGGGGTGCTGGCCACGGCTTTTGGCTGGGCGGTGGAGCAGGAGAAGGACAAGAAGAGGAACGAGAGGATGCCGAGATACTCAAACGGGCATCTTTCTCGCTTGCGCGCTTGGCATCAATGACGTTGCGGCTGGCGGCATTGCTGGTGTTGTCTGCGTCTGCCAGTGCCATACCAGTACACACTACACACAGGTACGGCGCCAACAAGGGACGGCAGGACGTAGGGGATATCTTGGTGAATCACGTCTGAGGGGCGGCTGCGACTTGCGTGGACAGAGGGAGCGTGAGCACGCCATGTGCTCGCATTTCGCAAAGCAATAGACCAGCCACGGACTCAGACTCGCCCCCATCACGACCATGACCACGACCACGACCACGACCACGGCACGGCAACCGCCGGCCGGCAACCCCAAGCTCAGGGACGGCGTCTGAGCATGATTGCGCCGCAAACTCTGGCCCGTCTGCTGGACGCGTCTACCGGCATCCGACTACCCGTAGCGCCAACCAGGTACGGCGTGGGTATCCGTACCGGCGTAGGTACTTGAGCCAAATAGCTAGGTAGGTGTTGTACTCGCCTTTGGGGGTGCTGGCGGCGATGGTGTGCGTGTGTGATGTAAGGTACCTACCTACCTAGGTTACCTACATTGGGGGTTTACCCCCATCGCGGGCTGCCGTTTGCCCTGCCGTGATTTCGTCTGCTGCTGGTGTCCCATGCACTCACTCACTCTACTTCAGGTAGGCCCGTACGGATGGATACCGCACGACGTAGATGCCATTAATTACTCTGCATCGCACGGCGTGCGAGAGTACAAAACGACCATGGGCCCCGTGTCCAGGCGGCCCTCGCTGGTGGACGCACAGCGGGCCTCTCTCTCCCGTCTCTCTCTCGCTCTCTCTCTCTTCAGCGGGCTGAGCGGGCAAGGCCACACACCCACTGCTGCTATGGACTGCCGTCATCTATCCTCGTCGCTGGTCTGGCACGTCTGGGACATAGTAGGCCAGGCCGGCGGCGGTGGTAGCGGTGGCGGGGGGCTCCGCCGTGGTCTCCGTCTGGACTGAGCTTGTCTTGGGAGCCCCCTTGGCAGCCGCGTAAGCCTGGGCCCTGATTCATCCTGGTGCGACCGGATGGCAGGGGCACGACTGGCAGCGAAAGTTGAAACGGGGGCAGCTAATAAGGGGCGCTGGGTTCAGATACAGTGCCATCGCGGGATGGGAAAGTGGGCGGGACCGGGGCTGGGGGCTGGAGGGGGGCGCACAATTACCGCCGGGAGCCGGGGTTGGAAGTGAGTGAAGTTGGCTGAAGAAAAGGAACGTCAAGAACCGAGCTGGGCTGGTCGAGGACTCGAATGGCAGAATTTGGACAATGGAAGCCTTAGGTAATCGTCCACGGGAGGCATAGGTACGTCCCTTACATAAGCCATGTCCTACCTTCCTCACGGTAAGGCATTGTATGATTGTATATCTGGTGCTTGCCACGGGAACGCGCTGAACACTGTGCGCAGACAGTGCCCCCGCAGTGACGACGTTAATCTTTTGCGGGTCCGCCGTCGCCGTTCCTGTTTTTCCAGAAATTCCTGGCAGAGCTTCCACTCGTGGCGGCCCCGGGCTCGGAAGTTGGGGCCACTCCAATCATTCTGGCGAAAGCTGCTGCTTACATGATGCCGACCCAACGCCAACAATCCCACCACCGGGGGGGCAAGACTCAACCTGGAAGAGAAGGCGGACGGGGGGGGGGGGGGGGGCAGAGCGACCGCCGCCCAGGGCAGGGGCCGCGTGGGTGGCAGAGTCATTGTCACTGGCTGATCTCATTTAAATGCGGCTCTGGGCAGGGACCGGCATTGAAGGAATAATACAGGCAGTACGGCCTGTGGATGCGCTGCGGCGAGGGGCGATCGGGGTCGGTGATGTTGCTGTTGCTGTTGCTGCTGCTGTCTTTTGTTGCTATTGCTGGCCGCGGTCGGCTGCAGTCTAGCTCGAGACTCGGATCATTTAGGTCAGGTCAGGTAGGGCGGGAAACACGACGTGCGTGCGCCTCGTGTGCATTGCTGCCGCCCACCGTGCGGCTTCAGGCACCACCACGAGCCGACAAAGCCGAAGTCTTGCGATGCCCAGACTTTTTTTTTTTTTTTTTTTTGGGGTTTGGTTCCCTCCCTTGGCCTTGGGAAGAAAGTCTTGGTGTCTTGGGAGGAGCGGAACTTTGGGGTGGAAAGGTGAGAAAATAGGGGAAAGCCAAGGCCAGGCAGGCGGAGATGCGATGGAAGACTCCAAAGACATTGGCTGCGTGTCGCTGCAGGGCGGAAATGACGACAAGAGCGACAGCACGGCGACGCGGGCGGTCACTAGGCCAGAAACACGTTTGCAAGTTTGCGAGCATGTCACTGGGCGAGCCGCGAGAGGATGGGCGACGATACAGGCTGCAGACGCGAGTGGGAAGGGGTGGACGGGAGGTGGAGACGGGCGGAATCTTGCTGAGTGTCGATAGGTCTTCCTTACCTTACATAAGGGAGGTAGGTACCTTAGTATGGATATACCTGGGAAAGGTACGTAAGTGAGGAAGGAGGTACCGCTTTATCTGGGGATGCGCTCCCGCAAGTAGATTTGCGCATCGCAACGCCGGTGGAGATACCTGTGTCGCTCGCAATCACAGTTCTAACGGTAGAGCGGGTACCCGCCCACGGGAGCACAATGCGGACGGTGGACTCTGGACGGCCGAGTCTAGACACGACATGTTGATGATGCTCGAGACAAGTGAGGGAGTCGACAGGCTCAGCCGAGACACTCTCCCCAGAGTCGAGACACGCGGTAGGGAGCCAGAGACGGTACCGCGTGTCCGTCTCAGACACCGACGGGAGCCACTGCACCTTCCATCGCCAGTGACAGTCACCTTATTCCAACGGCTGTCCGGCGCTGCGTCAGCGGCGATTGGGCGAGCGGCCGGCGGCGCCAAGGGGAGGCCACCCACGACTCCAGGGCGTCCGGGGACTGCCACGGCTGCCATGGCTGCCAACGCCAAACCGTCACACCTCACCGCACGCCGCAGCTGCACATCGCCACACTTATCGCCCATACCAAGCTCCCAAGCCGGCACAACACGGCAACTCTGATATCTTGGGCTCACCACTTTTCTGTCGCCCACAACCTTCCCGCCCGCCAATCGAAGGATGTCAGCCCATGCCGCCCATTCCATTGCTTGTTACCTAGTCTGCTAGCGAGACCAGCCCCCCCTCATCGCCGCGCGGGACGCAATCAACTGGCCCCCCTCCTACCAAACCAAGATCCCCGGCGGGACCCAGTAGGCTATTTTCCATACGCGTTCTGTTGTAGAAATACGCCGTTCCAGAGCTTCGCTGAGACGCCTGTTTGCGTGTCCCTCGGGGTCAGGTCAGGGCTCAGGGTCCTGAAGGGCAGATCATTGCGCGCACGTCAGCATCTCCATCGTCGCCGCCGCTCCGTCGTCGAGTGTCAGCTGTGGGTGTCGAGGTTGATGACAGCTGTTGGTGTAAGGGCAGGAGATGTGTTGGTGTTGTCGATGCTGATGCGCAGCCGCGGTGTCAGCCTGACACCTAAACTGAGGTGCCCCCTACGGCATAAGTAGGAGGCACCTTAGCCCGGCCTGAGGGGGCCTCTCCGCCAGTCCCGACGTCCCGCGACGCCACGCCGCACCGTCGCTCCCCCTAATTGCTTAAGGGAAGGTACCTACCTGCCTGCACCTGCACCTGCACCTGCCCTTCCTTCCTGCACCTGACTGACCACCCCAAGACACCGCACCGCAAACTCCGCTCCGGCCTTCCTTCTTCACCTCCCTTGGGCGCCGTGTATCATTCTTCTTTTTCCCCTCCTGACTCCTGCCCTCTCCGTCCAATCCAATCTTGGGTGAATGAGCTGCTGCATCCGATCCACACCAGTCCGGCCTAGCTCCAATTTCCCGCCCATCCTTCTCGCCCTTCTTCCCCAGACTCTGCAGGAATATCGACCCGGGTCAAATCAACCAGTGCGGCTCAATTACACGCCTGCCACTCAGCCGTGTCTCTCTCCCGCCGACACCTGACCTCCTGCCTGTACCTGTCCCGCCTTCCCTGCCTAAGGTACCCAGAGCGGAACGAAGCCCAAGACAGACTAGACGCCGGCGAGACGGCGCAAGACACGACGAGACCCGGCAGCAGGGCAAACAAAGTGCGAGCGCGCGAGCGGAAAATAGGAGTGACAGCGATCTCGGGGTCCGCCTCTCACAGACAAGCTCTTGGGAATACTCTCACTGGCATTGGCATCTGGCATTGGCACGCGCTTTGCACCGCTGTCAGCCAGCACCGTCCCCATCGGCATCGGCAGATTTCTTTGCCACAGTCATTTCTTCCACTCTTTTTTATCTCCGGCTTCCCCTTCACCCCTGAACGACGACACCCCACGACCGAGTGCATTCGCTTCCTTCTTTCTGCCCTCGTTGCCGTCCGTTCTTTTGGTCCGCTGTCCGTATTCCTTTCTAATACTCGACCGCGCTTCGTCATCGACACCAGCCAACGTCGTCGCCGCCGCCGCAGCCACGACACTCACCACCAGCTTCACTTCCTGCGCCAGCGCTTCACCACCCTCCCAAATCGCCCAACCTGGATCTCAAGCCACTCCGGCAGCTAAATGAAACCCGCTTTGGCTCCATGCTGATGGCACTGAAAGGCCGCAGACTCGCTCTGCTGGCCGCGTTCATCGTCGCCCTTGCCCTCCTTATCTTTTCGCAGTCCACCGTCCCGGAGAGCTTGAACTGGGTGAGTTTGATTGTCGTTACTTGAGAGTTCTCGCGTGTTTTTGATCGCCGTCGCAAGTCCACCGTCTGCCGGGGCTGCCTTTTGTCGAGAAAGGAATGCACCCACGTGCCGACTTGGGCTGAAACGTCGACCGAACTCCTGCCTCCGTGTCTCTGAGACAGCCGCCTTGACTGACACTGACGTTTCCTTCTACATGCAGCCCGACCTCTCAGCTTCTCTTCCGTCTGCTGTCACCGGCAGCAAATCATCCGCTCCCTCGAGCAAGACTGGCAAGTCCGGTTCGCCGGGTGTTGGCCGCTTCCACTTCCTCATCGCCGCCAGCGCCCCGAACCTGCAATTCTGCCGCGCTCTGGTGTCTTCAACCGTCACCCGGTTCGGCGCCCCCGTCATTGCGGGATGGAATGCAACCGGTGAGAACGATGCGGCCCTGTCGCACTTGGCCAAGATCCGCGTCGTCACCAAGTACCTCGAGGCCCTCGACCAGTCCGCCGACGACGACCTGTTCCTCATGATCGACGGCTACGATGTTCTGCTGCAGTTCGGCCCCGACGTGATGATTGAGCGCTACTTCAAGGCCGCAGAGAAGGAGAATGACCGCATCATCCAGCAGCTCGGACCCGAGAAGGCCGAGTCCCTCGCCGGACCTCTTGGACGGCACATCTTCTTCGGCGCCGACAAGGTCTGCTGGCCGGTAGACTGGCGGCGCCCGGCCTGCTGGGCGGTCCCCCCCGTGCCCGACATGGACGGGCGACAGTTTGGCCCCTTGACGAACACCGGCGACATGGCGTTCAACCACCCGAGGTGGCTGAACAGCGGTACCATCATGGGCCCCATCAAGGAGGTTCGTGAGATGTTCCGCGCCACCCTCGACCTCATCAACGAGGTGTATGACCCGGAATATGAATTCAGAGAGAGCGACCAGTTCTACATGAGCGACGTCTGGGGACTGCAGGAGCTCGAGCGAATCGAGATGCAAAAGGAGGAGAACCCAGACACCCCCGTCATGGAGCCCCCGGAGGAAGGCTTCATCCCCCAGCTGGAACCCATGTACAGCTACAACTTCCACATCGCCATGGACTACTGGAGTCTGCTGTACCAGACGTGGGCTGGCTACACGGAGTGGGTGGACTGGCGCAAGTTTATCGGGCCTCTCTACTCGGTCGAGATCACGCAGAACGTACGCAACAACTCCGAGTTCGTGCCCTGGCACCTGCACATGCAAGCCGACGGCATGAAGTCGCTCAAGCGCATCTTCAACTCGACCTCGGACGAGACGATGGGCTCCACGGTGAACGAGTTGATCCGCAAGTCCGAGTTCGGCGCCAACATTGTCACGAAGCAGACGTTCCCGCTGCTCCACGTCACTGGCGAAAAGGGGGCGTTGGACGTGTTCTGGCCCCGCATGTGGTTTTACCCGTACGCGCGGTCGTTGATTAGCTCCGCCATCAACTGGTTCAAGGACGGTCAGGCCTACACTCCTGACCCCATTGACAACCGCATTTGGTACCCTGCGCACCCTTACCCCAAGGAGATCCGGGAGAGCGACGGCGGTGCCTGGTCGGACTCGAGCAACGACAACAACACGGCGTACTGGTTGGGTTTCGAAACGCTCTGCGCCGAGCACAGCGGTATCTTGTTTGGAGAGGAGTAAGCTTCTGAGATGGAGCTTACCGTTAGTTACCACTTTTATTTGAGCATATTTGGGCACTTTGGGTTTCAAAGGTCTGGAAAATCACAGCGCGGGTTCTTCCAAGAATCGGATGCATTAGAACCGCAGTAGAGAAAACTGCCGGAAAGGGGACATCAGGAGTCCACAGCAAAAAATGTCACGGCCGGCATTACATGTTTGACACAACATGTAGAAGATGTAATACCCACACCATGTGTTTGTACGCCTTTTTTTTCTTCCACTTCTCTTATTTCTGTATAACGCAGCGTTGCCTGTATCCATTAGCAGTAGCATGGCGACGACGAAGCAATAGACAGCCGCCGTCAGGGGCGGCATTTCTCAGACACGTTTTGCTTTTGTATGTGTGTGACTGAGGTACATGGAAATCCCAGATGCAGGGAGTCGGATGTGATGAGATGTCTGGGAGTCAGGCAGCCTCTCCGAGACGGTCGCAGCGCGGTTTGATGGACGAGGTGAGGTCGACTTTGACTTTGCCGCGCCGCCCCTATCTATCTGCAACGGCGGCACCTGAGGCGACCTGAGGTAGTAAGCAAATCTTGACCATGCCGATTTCAATAGGGCTGAGGGCGGTGGGAGCTATTGGAATGCGGATGACGGTGGCTAATAAGGGAGGGGATGGGGCAGTAGTTAGTCTAGGTAGTCGCCCTGCGGGAGCTGAGAGCTTTTGTTTGCGGTGCATTTCCGCGTGTGAGCCCGCTGTGTGTTTTTTATTTTTATTTTTTCCTAATCAGGGTGTATTGAGGTGGTGATTCTTGGCGTGATTGGTTGGGCCACTGGCGCAGCCACGTTTATGCAGCCGACAAAGGCTATCTACCTAGGTAGGTAAGTAAAGTTGGCTGCCCCCTCGGAACAATTGATTGCCAAGACAACCGGACTTGTTTCTGTTGACGGGCTGGAGGGAGGTGCCTAGTCTTGGAGGTTCGAGGGAGGGAAACCGTGAGACCGAGGTACGAGTTGCTTCTTTTTGGAGGTTTTGGATGGGTTGGCAAGGGAAGGGTAGGATGGATCATGGGTGGGATCAGCGTCCTTGACCACTGCCGCGGATGACGCCGGCAGTGCTTTGGATGGAGGGGTGAGACCCGGGTGGCTTGGGGCTGTTTGTGGTGTTGGTCAGAGGGAGGGCTGGGAGTCAGACGGGAGGCATTGCAGGCCGCGGGCGAGTGTGTGCAACGATGTGAGGTAGAGTACAGTCAGACGGGATGCGGGTGTTGCGGGGGCTGTGTTGGATCGCTCATGGGAAGATTGCGGCGGAGGGTGCAGGTTTTGGGAGGTGCCTGTTTGATGACTCGATTTGAAGGTCAATCAATCTCTCTCCCTGCCTGTGAGGCGAGTTCAGCTGATGTTTGGACGGGGTTCGTCTCATCTTACGGATGAACACCTGGATAGCTCAAACGTCAAGATGTTCGCTTCTAGCAGCCATACCGACTCCTCCCTTGGACCAAGTATGCTGGATTTCTGTCATAGTCTTAGGTAAGAAGGTAGTTTCTTAGCGATCGTAGGGCTGCCTCGGGAGGGCCGTCGAAAATGACATTGCAGGTCGCACAAGGGCGAATGAGGGGCGACGAGGCCCACTTTCACCCGCTGCTCGAATCTCGTCAGCGAGCGAGCTGTCGCTTCTTGGTTCTTTCAACAACGCCCCGTGAGTGTGACACGGCAGCGTCTTTCTGTCTTGCAGAGGCAGACCCAACGCGCAGTCCAATGAGTCGGTGCTCGATTGAGTTCGCCGACGTCGATACGCTCCCCATGTACGCGGGGAATCTCACAGAGGTGACACGGAACGAGCCTCGGCCTCATTTGGCCTCGACATTACTGTTCCAATCACATCGGGGTCACCAATTGGCAATGTCGCCTTTTTACCCCTTTCGTGGATGGATTGTCACCTGCCGCATATGGTAGAGGCTGTTCCCTCCCCCTAGGTTCCCACCACACCTTCCCGCGTCCGCATCTGCCCAGCTCGGCGATTCGACGGCTGCCAATTTCTGTTTCTTTTTTAACCACCCAACGCCCTTCCCCGTGCTGACTCCTCATGTACGCGCCTGCGGAATGATGGCAGAGGATGTGGGCGGGTGCAACCCTCGAGTGAGGCTGAGCCCGCCGGTGAATCTTCAATTGTCCGATCGTCTGCCCCTTTGGTCTCTTCCTCGCGCCATCTGACTGGCGAATTCCTCCCCGGTATGGCCGTCTCCCCGCCTCCATTCCTGCCTCTGCCTGCCTTGTGCGACGAACCCCCCACCAGCGGCTGGCTCTTTCCCGCGCCAATGCCCCGGGGATCGCGGCGGCATGCTCGCGAGGCAGCCAATAGACACGGCAGGAGGTGACATTGTCCTGCTGTGCGTGCCTGCCCATCTTACTTCACCCGGGATGCGTGCCCTCGGGCAAGGGTAGTCGGACGATGGTTGATTTGTTTCTCACACCGCTTACCAGCAAACATTGAACTATTTTTTGAGAGGGTCTCCCGTCCATGTCAGCAGAGATTTCAGCCTTGTTCTTGGCCAGCAGGGAGCGGCGCAGACACGCCTCCACTCCTGCGCGTTCGCGCGCTTCGTGCCTCTGCGCAAATTGCCGGTGACACCCGCGCGAGTTTGCCTGAAATGCCATCCGGTAGCCTTGCGAGTTGCCCGAACAGTATTGCCTTGTGTGTTTCTGTGTGTATTCCGCGCCCCTCCCAAGTCGGCCTCTCTGCATTTGGATGCCTGGCAGGGGGGGCGAGGCGAGTGCTTCGAATGCCCCTGCTTGTATAAAGAAGGGAGCTGCCGCAGCCCGGGGAAAGTGAAGATCGCAAGTTTATCGACATCCACAATCAGGCAAGACCAACCGGGGAGTTTTCCGAATTTTGGTCCTTTTTTTCACTTTTAAACAACGCTCTCAACAACAATCGTGTTGGTCAAGTCCAGCACTCCCTCCTTACCTAAAACCTAGCTACCTCTACGCGCCCTCGATCCTTGGCGATCCACCTCGGGCCATCGTCCATCATGGCCGCTACAACCGCCCCCGGCACGACCTACACTTACTCTCCAAAGAGGTTGATTGTGTGCTGCGATGGCACCTGGATGAACTCGTATGTGTTCCCCGTCTGTGGAACATCCCCCATGTCAAGACATCCGCTAACTGACCCAGGGAGAGCGGCTACGTCAAGGGGACGTTTTGGAAACCCAAGGGCCAGCTCCAGATCCCGTCAAACGTGACACGCATCTCGAGATGCTTCCGTCGCAAGTGCAGCGACGGTCGAGTACAAGTCATCGAGTACGAGTCCGGCGTCGGCACGGGGAGCAACACCCTCGACGCCCTGACGGGAGGTGCATTTGGCCTTGGTCTCTCAGAGGTAAGTCGACCACTCCTTTTGCGTGGAGCATGTGCTAACACATCCACAGCGAGTCCGCCAGGTTTACAGCTTCCTGTGCGCCAACTACTGCGATGGCGACGAGATAATACTCATCGGCTTCTCCCGCGGCGCATACACCGTCCGCTCCGTCGCCGGCATGATTGCCGACCTGGGCCTCCTGACCCGCGAGGGCGTGGAGCACTTCTACCCCATCTTCAAGGACATGGAGAACTGGATGAACGACGACTACCGCGACGAGTTCCCAAGCATGCCGTTCGACAACAAGCCCAAGGGCTCTGACGCTCCCACGGAGTACAGGGCGAGACTGGAGAAGGTGAGTCATTGTCTCGTTGCGGGTCGACGCTGCAGAATTCTGACTTGGAACAGCTTGGCATGACCCGTGTTCGACAGCAGGAAGGCAGGGGAGAGCTCATCAAGGTCAAGGCCGTCGGTAAGTACAGCTTGTCATTTATGGTAACTCTAGCTAATTGAGTACAGCCGTCTGGGACACCGTTGGCAGCCTTGGTATTCCCCAAATTCGCTGGCTGAACAAGCTTGGCATCTACGCATCCAACGAAGAGTACCGTTTCTGGGACACCAGCCTGTCGGACCGAATCGAGCACGCCTTCCAAGCCCTCGCCCTCGACGAGACCCGCTACTCCTTCCAGCCGGCTGTCTGGGAGCGCCTGGAGGCAAACCGTCTGTCGACAGATCTCCGACAGGTGTGGTTCCCGGGTAACCACTCCAACTGCGGCGGCGGCTGGAACGATCAGGGCATGGCCAACATTACTCTCGCATGGATGATGGACCAGCTTGCGTCCATTGGCGTCGAGTTTAACCACCTCGCCCTCGAACGCTGCGTGCAGCAGTCAAGGTCGTTCTACTTCGCACAGCAGAAGAAGAACAAGATCAAGAAGTGGGCGGCTGAACCCATTTTTACCCAAAACCACCCCCTCCGGCCGTGGGGTCTGGGCTCCATCCAGAAGACGTCGAGCCTCCTATACACCTTGGCCGGCAAGATCACCCGCTCTCCGGGCCTGTACAAGCAGGTCAACCCGAACACAGAAGTTAGAGACGGAAACTTCCTCAAGGACACGAACGAGCGAATCCACTCGTCGGTCCGTATCCGCCTGGCTTGCGAGGGTCTCGGCCTCAACGATGAAAGTGTCTGGACGAATCCCGCCCTCAAGAGGCACTGGAAGCTTGTCCGCACCAAGGAGACCTATGATGACCCCGTCCCGAACCACCCCCACTGGGAGCCGGAGGAGGACAGAAAAGACTGCATGAGGCACCCCGCCGAGTGGGAGGAGGGTCGCTGGGTCTGGGAGTACTGCGGTCCCGAGTCGCATGCCCCGACCAGTCCTAACGGGAGGGTCATGGTTGAGGAACCATTGGGGCCGTACGAGCGACACTTGTTGAAGCTGACTGCCGGCAATCCCAACGTGTACCACTACCCTCCGGCGGGGTCGGTGTAAGCGGTGACTGTTGGTGTTGGCTTTTGCAGCATTTCGGGCGTTTAGATACCACTTAGCTTGATTGGCACGATTATGGAGTTTCGCAGGGCATTGCATTGGTTCGGCATAGAGGTAGAACTAGAGTGATAGAATTGAGTGTTTCGGGTCTTCAATTGTAATTGTTCTTGCCTCGTGTTGATTTGACAGAAGTGAGGGCGATATTGGACAAGAGTGTGTTGTACACGTGATTACAGAGACTGAAGTGTGTTCTTATTTGTCTTCTGCTATGAAAGGCACCCGTGACACGAAATTCAGTTCCAGAAAACATGAATGCTTGGCCTCCAGGCACGCCACCGTTCAGTACTAATATAAAGTCCGGAAGACTTTGCCAAGATAGGTAGCAGTTGAAGTCTCCAACCAGGGCTATGGCGGCTTTGAAGTCCTCGATATCCTTTCTCCTCTGTTTCTCTATCTTCGTCGGCCGTCTTATGTCTCTATTCAAGTCCGGCGTTTAGTTTAACTGCCGCCGACAAGTAACGTTATCGTCCGTCCTTATCGTCCGTCCTTATCGTCTGTCCTTATCGTCCGTCCTCCATGTCTGCTACTACAGTTGTCCCTCGTTTCTGACTGGTTTTTTTTTTTTTTTTGTATATATAAGTCGTGTTTTTTTTTTATGTGTATATTGACTGTAGACTGAGGGGCGGCGAAGGAGATTCAGACATTGCCGTGTGCTAGAATCTGCTGCTGGCCTGGATTACAGATCTAGACTGACGATCCCGGGGCGAGAAGCTCGAACGCACCAAAGCCAGCGCCGACGCCGATGCCATCACTGACTCCGAAGCCGTCCCCGAAACCAGTTGCGACACCAGTTGCGAAGCCAATCGAGACGCCTGTCCCAGAACCGGTTGAGGAACGGGGGGTTGCCAGTGGACGTGACATCACCCTCGTGGGACGAAACATTCGCACACCTGCAACGCGACACTGGCAGTCTCGTGCTGTCACTGCGGTAGCGCTGTTCACAAGGAACTACGGATTCAGAGGTGATTATCTAATCTCTTTACAGTATTTCCACGCCCAAGCCTATATAGGAGGCTCTGAGATGTGTATATCTATATATTAGTAACGTTTTTATAAACAAACTAGGTGTCTTAATCTCTCTATTTCTAAGTACTATTTTGGAGACGTGTTTTGTTATCTTGGGACTGAATGTTTGAGAGCCATAGGCGTAAGATATTTTGTCAACTTTACTTTAGGGAAAAGTGTTTAGTGTTAGTATCGATCGCAACGATCGCCATCGTTGGTCGAGTATTACTATACAATACACAAGTACTAGTAAGTGCGGTGGTTATTTCATTAATAGAGATAGCTTACTCTAGACAAATACGGTTCTCTTCGAGAGAGGAGTAGGACTTACCTCACGACTGACCCGAGACATGCTCGGGGTTCCGGAGAACCCGCGGCGCAGAGGTCTATGATGGAGCTGGATATAACTGACTATTCTTAGCAGGTGACATCTGGATGTGACTCCTAGATCCCTCCGCGCCTTGAAGAGTGGTACGAAACGAGAGACTGAATTCAGACGGGTTGCCGCCCCCAAACAGGAAGTCAATAACAGTTCCACCGTCGTCCCCGAGTCCGTGGACTGCTTTTCTTTGCTCTGTATCAGACCTCGAATGACCCGGCTGTATCTTTTACGGGCTGTGTTCATCCACTTCGACGGAAAAGCTTACCTTTGCATATTTACTCTAGAGACCTTTCACGGATCTTTCGTCGCATCTCTTCGTCTTCTTTGGAAATGTCTAGTTCGGAGCAAGATTACGGACATCACTGCGGCAAGAGCCGGCTTGGGACCATGAATATACAACACTTGACCAGTGAGCTGCAATCAATGAATCGGGACATGCACTATTTCCCCCCACAAACCATCCCTCTGACTTTTGTACCCGATGGCTAGTACATGTAGCATACAACATAGCCGCCAGCTGAAAGGTGCCGTCTGGGGTGGATGAATGTGCGTCACCCGCAGACCAAGTTGGCGTGGCCGCGCGACGGATGCCCCAGTGGCTTCCATCTAGGCGCGGAGATGATAGTGGAAAACTGTCAGATACTTTAGGCTTTGATTTATAGTTTCCGTTATCTCTTCTAGTTACTGGCTCTTTTTCTGTGTTCTATTCCAGGTTTATTCTTTAGAGTACTCTCTTTATAATGGGGTTGTAGTGGCCGCCTACGCAGCTCTCTTCGTGACGACGTCGTAAGGACCGCTCGCGCGACTCTTAATGTCAGCTCTCGTCATTCTCAACAGCTTTCAAGCAATGGAAATGAGTCTAGTGACAACGTAACACTTAGTCACTTTGAACTCTTATAAGTAGGTTTAGCCGTATGTAAAAAAGAACATTTTAGACCCTAAGGTCTCGGTAGGAAGTTGAATAGTGCCGTCTGATGTCACGACCCGGATTTATACTACCGCTTGGATGGACTGGTTTTCTAGACTCGAATGTTATTTATCGCGTCAGGGGGGCGCTCATCGTCCTTTCGGTTGACAACGGCAATGGTGCCGGCATGGGGAGGAAACTATACAGATCTTGCTCAGCATCTCTGTCTTTCTTGACCTATTCGCTGCTGATTCCCTAGCTTGTTTATAGTAAACCGCCGTCGAAGCTACGTACGCATTGGTCACTAATGTAGCTGAATTCTTGGCCATTTCGGTGTACCCTACTGACGAAACACCGCAGCCTGACTGGCGTGTTGCTCTGTTTCGCCTCCGGCCGTTTTCTGTCGATATATATACCTACAGCCGATCTTCGCAACACCTGCCTGTATTCTAGAAACGCCGAGCATCCTCTTTGAGTGGTGAAATAGCAGAGTACCATGTTTCTTATCCGTGAACCTTGTTTGTCAAGCATGACATGTGTGGCCTCCCTTCTGGTTTTGTGATACCTGGTTAGCTTCCATCTGCGAGGGGATGATCAGATCGCGGAGGCCCGAAAGTTTGCGTCTTGCTCCCTCGCCGTCGAGGTCTCTGCGGTCGTTTCCGGTCGATCCCTCCCTCGACTGACACATGCTGATTTCGCAGCCGGGCAAGCGGGAGACGACACTGCTAGTCGTGATGATTCTCTTGTCACGAAGCCGGTTCAGGATTCCCGTCGTCGAGCAGATGCCGCCAATTTGCGCGAGAAGTGTCGTCGATGCGCAGGGAAACCGAAAAGTTCTGCGACCCGGAGGCCAACCTTCCTTGATTTCGACTCAAATTTGGGACTGAGCTGGTGGGCGTATGGCCAGTCTTTGCGCGTTCTGTTGCCGAGGTCAGGTTGTGTGGTTGACCTAGAGCGACCAGGTGAGCTTTCTCCCAGCTGGCAGGAAAGCTCTCACTCACGGTGGGGGAACTCTCTGGTTTTGTACTTGGAGCAACGGATTCGCATCTCTCAGTTGCGAACCCCCAGGCACCCAGGCGTCAACCACACAAACGACAAGTGCAACTCACACCCCGCGATGAGTGACAAGTCCAGCCGATCACCAGACCAAACAAAAGTGCCAAAGTAGACGTTCACCACGAGTCACAATCAGGCAGACGCTTCACATGGCCCGGCATCTTGTGATAAGTGCACACAAATCACGGCTCTGCCGTTGACTCCCGTCTGCTCCTGACTCACGAGTTGGTAGATGTAAGATCAACGTTTGTTGCCTCAGGAAAGGTGCGCAGGTCATTCTTTATACGGTTGAAATCACTTCACTGCAATTTTAACCCATCCAAAGGGGATGCTGAGGAGGAGATACAGGGGAGGAGGGAGGCAGTCTAACTCGCGCATGGACTGCGCCTCTGCGGGTTCACGTCTGGTCTGGGCTTGCGGATTGCAATGATGGAAAATGCGCGCGGAACGAGGGAGGGAGGGGCTCCTTTTTATACATGATCGAGACTGCTGCATTTCTGACTCACATAAGGGGGGGCACACCAGGAAGACTGGACAGGGATGGATGACTGCGGCCGCCTAGCTGCAGCGACTGCGCCTCTGATGCAGGCCGATAGGCGGTCCGCCTCACTCTGGCCTCTGGCGGAGCAGGGCGGGAAGCGACAGTGACTTTGCGCCGAGAAAAAAGTGCCGTGCATGTGGATTTGTGGCTCTCAGCCGTTGAGCGGGCGGGACGAGTCGAGGATGCGGCTTTGAACCTTCATTCCAAGTGGCATGTGGAAGTGAGGACGTTGATGGTCTGCGGGTTGTTGGTGGGAAGCGGGACCCGCACGATCAATGATCCGCAGCCGCATTCTGAGCGCCAACCGTGTCAAGACCGCCCTACACTGTGCCGCATACATCCCACCGGCGAGGGCGTCGAAGAGCATCCCGAACCTCATCATGGCCTCCCTTACGACCGCCATCGGGGCCCTCCCGGCCCTCACCCCGGCCCAATGCTGCCAGGTATTCTTCGGACTCTCCTCGGCCCTCGTACTGGCCATTCAGGCGATCCCAAAGGCCGCTCAGCACGCCCTGCTCGACTACGGCGCTCGCTCGCCGGCTGGCGCCGATGACCGGACGAAGGAAGCCGGGCCCAAGGCGACGAACTGGTTCGACGAGCTCGTCAAAGCGGTGACGTCCGTCGGACAAATTCCGCATTCGTGGTTTATGCACTTCTACGTGGCGTCGATCGCGGGCTCAGCCTTCTGGGCACTCGAGTATCTCCGGGGTGGCCCGGCCATCGCGTTCATCGCGGCTCGAGAGGCGCGATCAGGGAGCCCTGCGATGAGCCTCGAGCAGACGGTGCTCGTCTGGGGACTGATGGCACTGCAAGGCTCGCGGAGACTCTACGAGTGCTTCTTTGTGATGAAACCGGGGTCTTCCAGGATGTGGTTTGTCCATTGGCTGCTCGGTCTAGGATTCTATCTCTGCATGAGCGTGTCGGTCTGGGTCGACGGATCAGGCGAGTCCTCCAGCCAATTTCATGCCTGACTCCTACTGACTTTCCCAGCTTCTCTCTATGCAACGGCCGGGCCAAATTTCAGCAGCCTGCTGTCACCCACCGCCATCATCGGAACCGCCCTGTACCTCTACGGCTGGACGAATCAGCATTGGTGCCACAAGCACCTGGCCAGTCTAAAGAAATATTCGCTTCCAGACCAAGGCCTATTTCGGTACCTCGTCTGCCCCCATTACACCTGCGAATGCCTTCTGTATTTCGGCCTCGCCCTGACAGCCGCGCCGGAGGGCCAATGGATCAACCGCACGCTCCTATGCGCCTTTTGGTTTATCGTCGCCAATCTCGGCACGACCGCCGATGGTACGAAGCAGTGGTATGCGCAGAAATTCGGCATCGAAAAGGTAGCCAGTAGATGGAGAATGATACCATTCATCTTCTAAGCTCACTCGAGCCATAATATTACCTCTTTCCAAATAAGCCAAACTTGGCCCCGAGCTTCGATACCTGCATCACGTCGCGGTACGTGAGACTGGTCCTGGTTGTGCGCACGTTTCGGCCTGCGGCAAAGTCGTCTTTGGATCGCAAAAGATCCCAATTCACGAGAGTCTCACCAGACAGCTCGACATCTTCGTCGATATCGGCAATGCCGTGGAGATAGTCGGTGTAGAGGCTGTCGGTAGTGATAAGGAGGCTCCTAGGTTCTTGCAAGATGCGCCATACGGGATCCGGGTCCAGCGCACCATCCTCTTTGGTTTGATAGAGATTCAGACACAAGCTTGCTCCCAGGCTGACAGTGCAGACGACTGGATGATAGGCAGCCCCGTCCTGTAGTCACTATGAGATTCAAGCCTTCACATGGACACCTACCATATACTCAACTTATGCGGCATGATTCCAACTCCCGGTGGGTATTCGTTGATCAGCACGTGGTTCGGGCGCTGGTGAGGACTGTCGGCAAAGATGTTGGACGAATCAGGGCCGGCAGCTCGAGGCAAGGAAAGAATTCGCGAGACGACGGGCTCTTGCAGCCACTGTGGCAGGGGAGCATCAATCAGCTTGTTCTGGACGAGATCGGACGGCCATGTTTGGAGACGTCGATGAGTCAGTTGTTTCCAGCGGGGTTTCGGGGCATCAGCTATCTGTTGAGCCATACGCGAATGGTTAGATGAGAGGCCAATGTAGAGTTCTAGAACAAGGATCCCGTACCTTTTGCAAGATGGCCTGCTCCTCCTCCTCGGATATGAAGTCCGCAATGTAAAAGGATGAGGGCGGAAGGCTCGTGATCCTGACGTCGTCGAGGGAGGGAGGTAGGTTCGCAGCTCCCATGGCCATTTTCCGAGCTCCGCCTCACAGCCGTGTGGTTTAGGATGTTTGACAGTTGGCACGCGGATGGTGTGGTATGGGGCCTCGTCCAACCTTATGTAGAAGTTCGAGTAAGGTGAGGTAGGTGTTGAAGTTGGGAATGTCAGGCACGGGGGAAGCTTGTCGATGCGAGGGGCACAGGTCGACGGTGTAAGCTCCAAGCTCGAGTGGGTGGGGAGGCCAGCGGCGGCAGCCAAGCGTCAAACGGTTCTGCGTCAAGCTGGGAGAATCCAGGCAATGGGAGACGGCACGGAAAAGGTTGTGTGGGGACCCGCGTACGGGAGCTGGAGGCGCGGGTGGAGGGATGGTAGGGAGGCGACTGGAGGACGTAGACTTGGAATGCGTCAAGCCTCGCCAGAGGAGGTTCGAGCGCGTGAGCTCGCCAGTCGGTTCAAGACGTCGGCGGATGGAGGTGTGGCGCTGGAACAAAGGGGGCGAGAACAGACGCTGGCGACTGTGGTTGAGAAGCAGCGCTAGGCCGAAGCGGGAGGCCGCAGGAGGATTAGTCACGGCGTGGGGCGAGAGGCCGTACGGCGTCCGTTCTCAGTTGCCAGAGCTCCGTTTTCGACGTGGTTCGTGATTCGTTCGTTCAATTTAAGATGCGACGACGGGGACGCTGGCGGACGGGGGCAAAGAGGAGGAAGAGGAGCCCGCTGCGACGCTGGAGGAGGCTGGGATTGGCCGAGGTGGGGCCTGGGAAATCGAATGCTTCGGTACGTACCCTCCACGTAGTGGCGGCGCCGCGTAGCCGTGGTCGCGGAGGCTTGGGGGGTTGCTGTGTTTTTTTTTTCCCCAACCAAGGAACCCGAATCTGCAGGGCAACAGCCGGGCAAAGTCCTGACGGAATGGTCGGGCCTTGTTTTGAATTGAATCCATGGGAAATTTCGCGGCCTGGCAGCCAGGGGCAGGCGGCCTGCTGCCTCTGGCTCTCTGCCTGTCTACCTTACATAGAGTCCAAGGCACCGCATGGTAAGGCAAGGCACCTTAGTGCGCAGCTGCAGTCAGAGAGAGGAAGCCACCACGGCACGCTATCTCACCCTATCTTTCTGAAGCAAGGTGGGTGCCGGGGCCACTTCCAGGTTGCATCCTCGCTTGGTTTGCTAGTGCGCCTGTCGAGGTACTTACAGACGCTGCCGGGTCGCGTGGCCTGCAAGTACCTCGCCCGAAATCGAGTACGTAGTGTGTCCACCTCACTCGTCAGGCTGCCACTGCCAGTGCCACTGCCACTTGTGCCCGGGCTGCTGCTGCCACGGCCTCTGCCTTTCTGCCTGCTGCTGCCGCTGGCCGCCCGTATTCCAAGCGTCCCCCGTCGGGTCCAATCAAAGTGGTGGCGATCAGACTTTTTGACTCTGAAGACTCTCGCGGCCCCATTTCCACCTTCAGCCAAACGAACGAAGCGTCCAGCGTCACCAAGACAGCCCTTCCAGCATTTACCACCACGCCCGCGTCCATCGAACCACACGCATCATTATTCCGGCCAGGCGCTTCCTTTGTTTTTTTTTCCTTTATCGTCGCGCGACCCGGTCCTGCTGCTGCTCTCCTTCCGACTCCGACACCGTCGCCTCCAGTTTCGCCAATCGCGCCCCCGTCACTGACCTGGCCACGTTCTCTTAGGGGGGTCCTCTGGCGACCGAGTAATCCTCCTTCGCCCGCACAGTCAACCGCCCAAGTCCACCCACGACTTATTCCTCTCACTCGTGGCCGTACGCTGGCCAGGATGGTGCTGGCCAGTTATTCAACCTTCAGATAAATGATATGGATGCGCAGAATGCTGCCGGGTCCGACAAGCCGAAGCCCGTCGCTGCTGCGGAGAAGCGACCGGGCAATCACCAGCCTGACGAGTCCAAGGAGTCCACCAACAAGCCGCCAAAAAGTGCCGACGAGTCCATCAAATCTCCGCCAAACCTGCCCAAGGACATCAAGCCCAGCGTAACAGTCTCTCGCGCGCCGCCTGTCGCCGACGATGCACCCGCCGAGAGGGACTCGGACGCCGAGACCATCGTGCTGCCTGGTAAGGACGGCCACTCGCCCTCCAAGGCGAGAAAGGTGAAGCATGAGGATCGCAGCGATGGAGAGCTCCCTATCCCGCGCAAGAATCGCGATGCTAGTGCCACCAGAGAAGGCGACAAGGACAAGACTGCCAACCCTCCCCGTCTGCTTTCCGAAGGGGCGTCCTCGCTCGGCTTGAAAAAGAAGCGCCTGCACGATCAATCCGCCCGGAGCAAAGATGGCTCCAGCGGCCTCAGCTCTGCTCCTGCCTCTCCCCCGAGACGTCGAAATGGTGGGCATTCCGACTCCGACACGGGCGCTGACCGTAGGAAATCTCCCAAGCTGTCCATGAAGGATCGAGCCAAATCCACCGACCGCACAGTTCCCCACAAACGCAAAGCTCCCAAGGCGGACTCGGACGATGAAGCGGAAAATCGAAAGGCTCGACGACAACGTATCTCGGATACTGGCCTCGATTCTCGACCGAACCGCCTTCCCAAGGAACACAAGTCGTCCTCTTCCTGGAGAGAAAACGACGGCCACTCAGGGTCTCGTACCAGATCCGTATCTCCCCACCACCCACGTGCCCACCGACGGAGCATTTCAACGCAACTGCCTGCAAACTCGTCTAATGGCCTGAGCCACAAGAAGAAGCGTCTGCCTCCCCCGCTCCAGTCGACCGACTATCATTCCGATGAATCTTCTGCAAGCGGCAGCCCTCACCCTCGGAGCTCGAAGCTGCGAAATCTGTCGACACCCGCCACTGCCGAGTCAAACATGTCACCTGCCAAAATCGCGCCACACAAGAAGCACCTCGACGCCCACGGTCAAACGTTTCTTGCAAGAGCCTGCGCCAGAGGCGAGTATGAAGTCGCCAAACAACGACTCGGTGAGCGACCAGAGGATCTCAACGTTGCCGACTATGCTGGGAACACGCCACTTCAGATCGCCGCAATTAATGGTTACGAGGATATCGTGAAGCTTCTCATCGACGCCGGCTGCAATCTGGATTGTGTAAATTATGACAAGGACACACCATTGCTGGACGCCGTCGACAACGGCCACCTCGGCGTCGTGAAGCTGCTGCTGAACGCCGGTGTCAACCCGCGGAAAGCTAACGTGAGCGGAGAAGAACCTCTCGACCGAGTCAGCGACGACCTTGAAAACGCATCAGAGTTCCGTGCCGCACTTGTCGAGGCAAAATCGAGACAGGGCGAACGAAGACGCACGTCTGAGGACCATCATTCTGTCGACCATCCCGATGGTCGATCATCCCATGGGCCAGATAGTCCCCGACGGTCGCCTGCACCTTCATCTCATGCGAGCGGTCGGCGAGCTGGGACGGTGAGGGCTACCAAGACGAGCAACTACTTATTGTATATGTCTTTGGACGATAAGACGCTCCGACAGGCTGCTGCACGGGGCGACGAGGAGACGGTGACGAGAATTTTGCAGGTCAAGGACGGATGTGACGACTCTGAGGCCATGGTTGCAGCTGCACGGGGTGGGCACGAGGTAGTGATTCAGTTGCTACTGGCCTTGGGCGGTGCGAATCCAGATCCTGCCCCAGTTCCAAGCATGCCACCAGAGTTTGCGACGCCCATGCTGGCCGCGATCGGCCAGGAAAACATGAAGGTTGTTCGGTTGCTTTTGGACCAAACAAACTTTGATCCGACTCGTCGGTTTAAAGGCGAAACATACTATGAAATTGCCCGACGTCGCCAAGGAACGAACTGGAAAGACGAGGAGCACATGCTCAAGGAAGCTTATGATGCGCACAGGAAGTCGCACCGTGATATTTCCAAGACCAAGTCTCCGAACAGACGAGAGCGCGAGAGGGAACGCGAGCGAGACCGTGATCGGGACCAAGAACGAGAGGTGAAGCGCCAGGGCCGCAACGAACTTAAAGACGAAGCTCGGGCGCACAAGCGCAACCTTTCCAGTCCCTCTCGCGACCCTGAGAGTCGGAAAAAATCAACCGCCAGTCGAAACGTTACTAGTCCAAAGGAGAAGCGAAGGTCGGACTCCTTCCACGAGGACCAGACCTCGCCGAAGCGGGGCCCTGGAAGACCCAGAAAAGAAGACAGGGTTCCTACAATCGCCGTGTCGGACCGAGAAGCATCGCCTGCACCCTCACAAAAGCAATCCGCCAAAGCTGCGAAAAGAGCGGAGTCAGACGTTGCCGCTATGTCATCCGAAGGGGAGGCTGTCAAGCCGCGCAGAAAGTTGATATCTAAGGGCGAACTCCGTGGCGAGAGGGAAAAGAACCGTCGCGCCAGTATGGTGTCCACAACTTCGTCTCTGAAAGATCCGTCCAGCCCGCGGGATCCCAAACACGACGATCACCCCGAGAAACCGAAGGGCGAGCCTCTGTCGGAAAAGTACCATGATCGAACGAAGGCCCTTAAGAGGGACGAGTCGAGAGACAGGTTGTCTGTGTCGGGTGAGCATTCCTCGAAGAGGCATCGATCTAGTGTGACACCTCCCCATTCGAGCACTGGAGAGAAGGATGACGGAGAAGTCCCTACGAAGAGAAGGCGACTCGATGTCGATGGCAAGGAGCGACGGCCAAAGTCGACAGCATCGCCAGATGATCCTCACAGATCATCACGCGAAGGCCCCCCTCGGTCGAAGTCAAATCTAAGGGACCACGATGACAGTGATCGCAGGCCTCCGAAGGTCAAATCAGACTCAGATGGCCACCGCAGGGAATCCGGAAAATCCAGCAATAGCGACAAATCGAGCATCCACGTCAAGTCTGAAGACGTCGACATCGAAATGCCCGACGCGTCAGATGCAAAGGATGCCGAGGAAGCGGAGGCTCGCGTGAAGAAGGAGCGTGATGACGAGAAGAGACGCCTTGAAGAGAGGGAAAGGCGGAGAGAGGAAAAGCGACAAGAAGAACGAAAGCGTCGCGAGGCTGAGGCTGAGGAAAATCGTAAGAAGGAGGAAGAGCGGCGCCAACGCGAGGCCGAAGAGAAGAAGCGGGAAGCAGAGCAGAAGAAACGCGAAGCTGAGCAAAGGGAGCGCGAAGCCGAAGAGAAACGATTGAAGGAGGAAGAAGAAGCCAGGCAGCGTGAGGAGCAAGAGCGGAAGAGAAAGGAGCTGGAGAAGAAGCGCCTGGAAGAGGAAGAGAGGCAACGACGTGAGGCCGAGGAGACGAAGCGTCGTGAAGAGGAAGAGAGACGCCTTCGTGAGGAAGAAGAGAAGAAGCGCCGCGAAGAGGAAGAGTGGAAGCGAAAGGAGGAAGAGGCACGGAAGCAACGTGAGGAGGAGGAAAGGCTCCGCAAAGAACAGCTCGAGCGTGAAGCTGCTGAAGAAGCCCGCCGTCTTCGGGAAGAGGAGGAGCGCAAAGAACGTGAGCGCAAGGAACGCCTGCAACGCGAGGAGATGGAGCGCAAGCGTGCTGCGAAAGAGGCTGAACTGCGCCGAATCCAGCAGGAACAAGAGCGCCTGCGACTGGCCAAGCTTCCGCCTCTGCTTCGTTGGCTTGATGGCTCCCCGAACCCCAAGACGCCCGAACTGGCCGCAAAGTTCAAGCACATGCAAGGTGTGCGATACGACACCATCCGTCCTCAGGCCACTGGTACTTCTGACGGCAGAGAGCAGTGGGTGCTTAACACCCATGCTGCTCTGTTACTCGGGGAGAAGGACCTGACCCTATCAAGATGTGCGTGTTTGCCCAGTTCTCTGACACAGACGACCCACTGACACTTTGCTAGACACCGCCTGGGAGCACATTCCTGTCTCTGATCTTGCCAAGAAGGTTATCTGGAGACTCGAATCGGATCGATATGCGTTGATCACCGAGAGCTTGTACGAGCTCGGCGCCAGCCTGCCTGACTACTATGGCGAGGGTCAGGACCCCTTCAAGATGAACTACCGCGTGAAGGAAAAGCTTCGCGGAGAAGCGCGGGAGAAGTTCTTGAAGCTGGACATGTTCTTTGTCAAGGTAAGAGACGATGATTGTTGAAGTCGAATGGAACTAGTCGCTGACGCTGCTCCAGGTATCGGATTTGATGTTCATCATCCCGAGCATCCCTCACCTGCGAAGTCTCAAGATGAGTGTCGAGTACCGCGAGCTTCCGGAGGACGAAGGCCAGCTTTACGGATGGAAAGTCCCGCAAAAGTGGAAACAAGACCCGGACGCTGACCGATTCTACGGATTCGCGCCGAGAAACAAATACTACGTCAATGGTGTCATGGTCGAGGAACAGAAACCTGGACTGTCTGCCACGAGCAGCACACCCTTTCCCGAGAAGCGGGTCCCTCGAAAGGGACTGCTGCAGATTTTCCCTGGCGACCCTGACTATGCTCGCCTTTGCAAAGAACAAGGGCTCGATCACCTCTTGAACGGCACAAAAGCCCCGGCGCTGCCCAATGGCGGGCACCTGTCACCGAGGAGTCAGTCGAATGCTACGGAGACATCGGCTGAGCCCATCAATGGCACCCACGCCGCGGCCGCGCCTGCGCCCGCGCCCCCGTCGACCGAAGCGAGACCTCTCCCTAACGGTGTAAACGGCATCTCAACTTCAGGGTCCGGCTAAGCTGGATCCCTTTACGAACTAGAGTAACGGGCCACACTACTTTAATATACACATGCATCATGCCCTGCAGCAACCCCCGGTGACGATTTGAACCGTTCAACTGCCGACGGGAACCCTAGACGGAGTGTCCCACGCAGGAGTCTCAGGGGGGTCACACCCAGCTGCCTCAATTGGGCTTTTCCTTGTGTCATGGACAACATAAACGAAGGCATGTTCGGCTGCGATCTAACCCAGCCGACAAGAAGGGGAATCCGATGAACAAGTCTGCCTTGGACAGACTGCCACTAGTAGCTTCAGTTGCTTTTGGATGACGGCTATACCAACGCGACGATTTTGTCAGTATTATACAATGAAAGAATCAGACTTGCCGGTGGGCAGTCGATGATTAGCGGCAGAGATGCCACGCCACGGATTGGAATGAATGGCGGGTCGAAGGGTTATAGGTTTCCAGGCGACGTAGATAATGAAATAAACTGTTCAAAAACCCGCTCTGGTGTCTGACTTATTGAAGGACGTGCCTTTTGTCTCTTGCGTGTCGAATTCAAAAGATTTTTTAGATTTTTGATTGCATGATTCGTCAAACCAGGTTCTGACATCACCGACAGGACGGGCATTGATTGACATTGGTCGGACGGCAAAACCCGCGCCCCGCCAAAATTTTATGCCGCCCTCGAAACCGCCCCCGCCATTTGCCCACGAAAGCCCACAACCACCGCCCTCACCACCACCAAACCCGAACCCGGGCGACGCCTGCATCACGAACCCCCTCCTCCGAGCGTGCGCATTTCGAGATCGACAAGAGAGGTTTGACGGCCGTTCAGAAGGGCATCCGTTAACATACCACCCTACACGTCAGACCGACGCCGGATAGCCAACTACACACAGAGAGCGTCGGATCAAAACCGCAATCATGTCGACGACGGTGGACAAGGTACGCGCGGGCTGGTCGCACTCGTGTCTCGGCGGGAGGACATTCAAGTGTCATATTTGCTAACGTTGATGGTGTACAGATCAAGGAGATTGAGGCCGAAGTATGTGTCGCTCCCCTCTTCCCCCCCATTTCCCCCATACCCCGCCATCGCCGACGACAACGACAACGACCTCCAGGTCTTCCCTCGAGTTACAGTGGCGATCACTCCCGTCCCATCGTCGATCGACTCTGAAACCAATCACTCCTCCGGCAACCTCTTCAATGTCGAAGATATAAGCAAAGAATGGAACTGACGAGAGCCTCAACGATAGATGGCCAAGACTCAAAAGAACAAAGCCACATCCTTCCATTTGGGTCAGCTGAAAGCGAAGCTCGCCAAGCTCAAGCGAGAGCTTCTCACCCCCTCGAGCGGCGGCGGCGGCGGCGGTGCCGGCTTCGACGTCGCGCGTACTGGTGTCGCCAGTATCGGTTTCATCGGCTTCCCCTCGGTCGGCAAGAGTACGCTCATGAGCAGGCTGACGGGCCAGCACTCCGAGGCCGCAGCATACGAGTTCACGACCCTGACGTCCGTTCCCGGTCAGGTTGTTTACAATGGTATGTTGAGTTGGAGGGACGGGCGCGAGCCGGCTGCTCATCTTGAGCTTCGGGCCAGCGCCGCCAGCACAGAGGGACACGAAACTAACGTCGACAGGCGCGCCCCTGCAAATCATCGATTTGCCTGGTATCATTGAGGGTGCAAAGGACGGTCGCGGACGTGGTCGTCAGGTTATCGCTGTGGCCAAGACCTGCCATCTCATCTTCATCGTGCTGGACGTCAACAAGCCCCTGACGGACAAGCGCGTCATCGAGACGGAACTCGAGGGTTTCGGTATCCGCATCAACAAGCAGCCGCCCAACATTACCTTCAAAAAGAAGGAGAAGGGCGGTCTCAACATTACGAGTACGGTGCCTCTGACGCACATCGACCACGACGAAATCAAGGCCGTCATGAACGAGTACCGCATCAACTCGGCCGACATTGCCATTCGCTGCGACGCGACCATCGACGACCTCATCGACATCCTCGAGGCCAAGAGCCGAAGCTACATCCCCGTCATCTACGTCCTCAACAAGATCGACGCCATCAGTATCGAGGAGCTCGACCTGCTGTACCGTATTCCCAACGCGGTGCCAATCAGCTCCGAGCACGGTTGGAACATTGACGAGCTGATGGAGGCAATGTAAGGATTTCCCCCCAGATCCTCGTCCGGATGTCACCCGCGTTGCGCAATCAACGCGACAAGGATCTACCCCTTTTCCCCGAAAACACACGGGGAACACTGGCTAACCATCCCCGTTCCGCGTCGTAGGTGGGAGAAGCTGAACCTGGTTCGCGTATATACGAAGCCCAAGGGTCGTTTGCCTGATTATTCCCAGCCAGTCGTACTCCGCGCGACACGGTGCACGGTCGAAGACTTTGTGAGTAGTGACCCGTCGCTCTACCCCCCCCCCCCCGCGAGCAGCTTTCCCGTACGGGCGAGGATGTGATCCTAGGTATCATACTGACCAGAATGCTCCCTTCTCCAGTGTAACGCCATCCACAGAAGCATTCTTGAGCAGTTCAAGAACGCCGTCGTCTATGGCAAGTCTGTCAAGCACCAGCCTCAACGTGTCGGACTGGCCCACGAGCTAGCTGACGAAGATATTGGTACGACTGCGCCACTCAACCCCTGTCTCGCAAACTCATTAAAAACCCCTTCGATGATGATTGGTGAGGCGAGGGAGAAGCAAACATGCTAACAAGTGGTGTCTGTAGTAACAATCATCAAGCGCTGATGAATGCGGGAACAATATCATTTGCGCGCGGCGGCCGTTGTCGTCATGCCCATGCTCCATGGAAACGCCGCCGGCGCTGGTGGAAAGCCACTTGCCTCTTTCCTCCCCACCCAAGATCCCCCTGGAACCTCGAGGACTTGGTCGCGCAATCTCACTTTGACACCGATCCCATGGCATCGTGTACAAACTCAAAACTCTAGTGGTGATTTTACCAACGGCACACGGGCGTACCGGAAGAGCCGGGCGATTGGGGCTACCGGTTGCAACTTTGAAGCTTCAGTCATATCGGGACAGGGCTGAGCAGCGCTTTGCTGCGCATGGGCGCGACCGCAAGCAGTCAGGGTTTTGACACCGGCGCCAAGGCCTCTCTGCCTTGCGGCCGAGACCAGATGGCATGAGAAGGCGACGTTAGGCCAGGCAGGAATGTTCGTTCTAGCATCATAGAATAGGAAGAGAAAAACAAGGAGGCCGGGGACCTGGCTTGCGGAATGAATGTCTCAGTCGAAACGGCGTCTGGCGGATAAAGTCTCCATACTTTCCGCCTTCCCCTGAGAGGAATTTGTGTGTATGCCATGCGTTGTGGTCCAGTCACACATGGCGGCAAAGTGATGGTCGTCGGGCAACAGTTCGCCCACCCAAGATGCGTGGTTTGCAGGTTTTCCTTGGCCGGTGTGCGGAGATAGCCTTGCGCCCACTACCGTTCTTGTTCACCCTCGCGTGTGACTTTCATAATCATCGTCATCAGGGGGCCGGTATGACCATGATTCGAGATAAAAAAACCGTCCTCTACCCCACATACGCCACCATCTGAAGTCGCGGCCAGAGTACGAAGCAAATCGTGGTCGACCTGCATAGCCGAGGGTCTCTGGTTCTGCGGCCGTAAGTTTCCCAGCAGAAGCGTGGGATGCATGCTCTTTCTCTCTCTCTCTGCAAGAAGGCAGCACATGTCCGCCATGCTGTCTCTGCAAAGGCTCCGCGCGAGAGAGGGTGGGAGAAGCGTGCATCCGTTACGCACATCCTCCTCTGATGCATGGGGTGACAGGCAAGTGTGGATAAGCACGGACGGGTGTGTGGGTGAGCCAGACGGGGGACTCCCTGGATCGAGGGCAACGTCGGCGCTTAAAACAGAGCTAAGGCAACACCTTCTTTCCTGCTCCCACCGTCCACACTCCGCCATTTCGCTGACTGTACTTCTCGAGTCGTCTGCAGACCACTGGCGCGATGCAGTTCACTGCAATTCCCCGATGGAAAAACGTGCGCGGCGAAACGGCGGCGGCTCAAGACCTGTTTTGCCTCAGCGAAACAAAAAGAGGGGGTTCCCTTCGCAGCTGCTAGTCAGGCGCAAATCCTTCCCACCCCCCTCGCGCCCGCCTTTCACAAGGCTTGCTTTGCCGCCCATGTGCTACCTCTCGCAGTCCCGTTTTTTGTTTGTGCTGGGTTGGGATGCTGGTGGTGGGTCGGCCGTTGTCCTCTCGAGCCGTGATTTCATCTCATCTCATCTTGAGAGGAAGAGGAGAGGAGGCGGCGGGGACCCAAGCCCGCGATACGCGACGAGAGCGAAGGAAGGCTATTGCGGAGCATGGGAGCAGCAGAACCGCCGAACCATCTTGGCCTCTCATCTTGAGAACGTCTACGGACAGATGAGTGTATCCGTACCTTGCATCGAATCGAACATAAATGAGGCGAACGGCTGGCGAGAGGACACAGACCACGGGAGAACGGCTGCAGGGAAGGGAAGACATGCGCAGGGGCAACACAGACGGCCGCGGCGGATGCTGCGCTGCAATGTTGCTCGTGCTGCCCTGGACCCCTGCTTACTCCAAGGCGTAGCCAGCTCCGTCTACCTAGGTACTTCCAGCGTGATTGGGGGCTCGGGAACAACCAACCAGGCTTTACTCCACTGGATACTGGATTGCTGTGGGAAGAGCTTTGGCTGCTAGGAGGCGGCCCTTGGGGGTGTGCTCGAAAGGCAGGGTTGGGACTAATAAACGTGCCGTGTGTGCATGCATCATAAGCGTATTCCGAGGGCCAGATGCAGCCTGCTGGGAGCAGGGTAGTGTGCCTACCCAAGCACCAATCGTTGAGAGGGTGTCTTGAGTGGCCGGTGCCTCGAATACCTCCAGACTTCAGAGCGATGGGGAAGAATGTGGCATGCTGTCATCCTGCGCTTGAGAACTCGATGACGAGCCCGGAACTCGCGATTGATGGCGTCTGGAGGCTTGGAGCAACAGCTTGTTGATCCTGCTTGTTCGAAATGATCGCGCGCCAGGAGGCGACTGGCCGTTGCCCGAAGGCCGCAGACTTCCTCCCGTTTCTGATGCCCGCTCATCAGATGGAGTGCACTGAAATGGTTTTGAGACAAACGGTTGTCGCTTCGATGAGCATTCGGCTGTACAGGCTCAACGCCCTGACTCCTAAGGAAGCATTCTTTTCCCTCTCTAGTCCTTCTTCATGCCAGGTCCATCCGCTTTGTGCATGTTACCCGTTCAACATGGTATGAAATGAAGACGTCCTTATTTTTCCCCCGTGACGGACGCGAGGTCTGTGCCTGCCGAGCGATCAGACATTGGCCCCGGTTCAGTGTCGAAGGAAAGTGACAATGTTAGCTGGGATATCTCCGGCTGGGCCCGCTTCATATTAGGAACGGCGCACATTGCGGGCCAACGCGGGTGGATGCTGGCTGACCCTGGATCGAAGCCGGTCTATGCCCCAATCGCAACAGGACGACCAAGCTGCCCTCTGCTCCCCAGGGTGAAGCGTTTTCCCTGGTGCCGCGGTGACGAGGCTTGGCCAGGCCCTCCATCCTTTAACAAAATCTCTGAGAAACAAGAGTGGTCGAAATTGTCTAGGATTTTTCTCGTATGCAGCGAGCTGACCAACTGGAAGTCAGCCCGGGCTGCGAAATGGCTTCGCTAGGACCGCCTTATGCGCAAAGAATGTTTCTGTCCAATGACGAGAGCGAGGAATCCGTGATGAATTCGGAATTTATATCCAATGAGAATTCCGAAAACGATTCGAGCGCTGCTGTTGGCTAAACGCCCTTCCCCCGATTTCGAGGACCCAGGCCCGCATGGCGACTCTGCTTGTCTTCTGACCTGGGTCTGGAACCGGGTGACCTCATGGCGACAATTTCTGAGGGCTGAGGTGACCACGGCGGTGGACACTGGAGTGCGAGGGGGAAAAAGGAACTCTGAGAGATTGGGGTTTCGATGGTTTGAACAAATTGACCGGGTGTCGGCCAACGTACCCTGGCAATCTCGTCTTGGCCACAGAAAAGTTTTGTAGGCCCGTCCCATGGTGAGCTAGCCAGATCTATCAAACTGTATCGAAGCTCTTGTCCAACCCCATGACCATGAAGGAGGCCAGGCTGACTGGGGGTGGGCCGCACGGCGGACGGCATGGACCGACGAATCTAACCGACCGCAAGTCTTCGTCAAGGGCATTACGTGCCATGTTGGAAGGCGAAGTAGGCCGCCACATCTCGATCATTAGCTTACCCAAGTGGGAACGTAGGCCTTCAATTGCGGTCCACGATGGATGCAACGGTGGTGGATGTCGGTTCCATTGATGTTGGAAGCCGTTGCGACAAGTCCCTGCAGTTGTCGGGGGCGGTTTTCGTCCGGCGATGGTAGCCCTCAGCGCGATCTCGGGCGGCATCAATACCCAATGGATGCCGTCGACGTTGACACATCAAACCAAGCGTGAGGATCAAAGCGTCAGTCGCATCTTTCTTGGCTCGTTTGACCATGGGATTTTGGAGGGATTCCGGGTGCTCGCAAGACGCTTTGAATGAGGATGAGAAGGAATCAGACCAGATTGGGGGCCCCCCGCCGTCATATGCATTGATCGTCACGGACTGCCGCGACCGTTTATGCTGCCAGAGCCCGCCTGAGTTGACATAGCATGGCCGAGGCTGACAAAATAGCACGCTATTTTGTCTCCTGCTGACAAGGCCTCGTAGATTGCTTGAAGGGCGATAGCAGTCCGTGGACGAAAGGCCGGGCACCCGTAAGAGGTTCCAGGTCCATCAAGACACACCCCCTCCAGCGTTGAATGGTTCTCGTCGGATGGCTGTGAGGAGGGTGGGACGTCTGGGGGGGTACCCTGTCAAGGCCGGGATGGGTCAGGCCGCCGAAAGGCCCTCTCTCAAAGTATCAGTCGATCGCTTGACAGCTTTGACGGACCGGAAAAAAGCAGCGACTCCTTGGAGAGGGTTGTAGTGGGCGCGGCGCGGAGCGGATTGGAGACTTGAATTGGAGACGTGCGCGTACCGACGAGGGGAGTTGCTGGTGTCGGAGTGCCGAGTCGTGCGCGTTTGGCGTCCAAATCCGTTGGTGAGGAGGAGACGACGGGGCAGGCCCAGCAAGCCGAATCGGCGGGGGCGGTCGTGCGGGTATTACAGAATCTGCTCCTCGATGTATAATTCGCGCTTCTGCTTGTCTCGTATTCTGGGGACCGGCGGCGGATTGAGTCAACGACGAATAGTCGGTCAGGATGATAGGTTGCAGAAGCTATCAGATGATGAAGCCGTTGAGTGGATGTGCACCTAGAAGGTCCTCGCCCTCGGCAGGCTCAGCTCAGCTCTCTCCGGGCGGCTGGAGGCGCGAGGGCATGCGCACCAGCGACCTATCGAATGGGGGCGGACCGAGAGGAGCGTCCAGGGCAAAAGGAAGGGAAGGGAGGAAAGCTGGAGGTCCCGTCCGACCCAGTCATGGCGTCTGGAGGCTGGAGCCCAGGGCCACGGGCAGGGCAAGGCTGGCTGTGACTGGGCGCGGCGGCGCGAGGTCTGGTGGGCAGAGATGCTGTTGCTGCGGCTCCTCGTTGAAAATCGTAAGAAAGAGGAGCCCGGGAGATGAATACTCGAACAAGGGAGCGCTCGAGTCTCATGAGTCGCAGCCGCGGCGGATTGGGCACCAACGGCCCTATGGGAGAAGAGAAGCGGCAGACGACCCCTCATGAACGGGGGCCATGAACGGGACCTTGGTGGTTTATTGGGGTTTGAAGCTGCCCTGTTCGAACTCTCCTCGCTCTGAGCGGGCTGTTGACAGTGAGGGGGCCTTCGCTCGGGGAAGGTACGGAGTCGCGGACGGAGCACTGCGGCACAAAGTGGAGCTGATATCCAGAGTGGGGTTCACAACTCGAGGCAAGAGCAGAGCCCAGGTGCTTACGGCCCCTGCCCAGCACCCCTGCCCCGTGCGTCTCCAAGGTCGGGTTAGCGTTCGTGGTGGAGCAGGGGCGGACGGGTGAGCCACTGAGCGCCCGGCCGCCGGCCCACTGCCCAAGATGGGACGACGCTGTTTCCTTCCCTTCGTTTTGGCGTCCGTATCCGTCCAAGTCCACCACCTGCCATGCCCACGAGCGTGCCTTCCATGTCAACCGTCGCTCATGCTAAGGGAAGGTACACGGCAAAGTATACCACCAGGCTGAGTTAGGGAAGGTACGGACCTGCCTCCTGCCTACCTTGCCTAACCCAAGGTATCTACAAGGTGGCAGTACCTGCTCAGAGCTCTGGCATTGCCGGCAGGGCAGGGAATGGAAGGAAGGCGTACGGATACCGCTCACTGCCATGTCCTCTTCCTCTTCCATGCCACGAGGTGCCGTCATTCTTCGACGGGATCCGTGTCTCGTCCTGCTCATCTCTCACATTGCAACGGACCGCCTCTGCGCCATCGCCATGACATCCCATCCCATCCCGTCCCCACGGGAGTCAACCGCGCGATTCGCACGCGATGCTTCTTGACGCTCCGTTAGCTCGCTCCACGGCCACTCAGCGGACGAGAAACCCCCCGTCACACCTGCTCTGGTGCATGCCGCCTGTCAGGTACCGTCCGCCTCTCTCTCCATCGCTCTCTCCCTCTCCGCCTACCTCCGCAACAACGTTTATCGCACCACGCTCTAACAAGCTGAGGGCGTCAAGGGTGCGAATACTCCTTCGCTGCAGACAGACCTGGCTCCCCTCCATCGCCGTCGATTCTCCTCCGAAGCCTACCTCACCACGGCGGACATGTCGCCCAGTACGTATGCGTCTGCGTCCGCGTCCGCCGAGGAGGGGTGTGTGTGGGTGGCAATCTCAGCATGAAGCAGGTACTAATGTCAGCTAATTGGCGCGCACTTGTTCCGTTTCTCGACTCCGACACGGCTGTTTTTCCTGATTATTGAGCATCAGTGCCCAAGCAACCGTTTTTCTGTAACATTTCGCTTTTCTGGCTTGCTTTTTCCTCCGTCTGACCCAGGCCCGCCGCTCACCCGTCTTTCATCGTGTCCCTGGAGCGTTCCTTGGGTGATACAGAATCTGGCTCTGCTACAGAATCTCACCAGCATCGGGCGATCTGTGGTCGCCTCGCAGCAAGCTGACAGACGCCTGCGGTCCGCCATGACCCGAGAGCACGAGGGAAGGAACAAGGGAACACGGATATGGCTGTTTGGTTGTTGGGGTGGCTAGTGGCCGTTCCCTCCTCACCAGCGTGGGAAAAAGCCGAGACATCGCAGAGGAGGCGAGGCAAGGCCGGGTCCAGACGAGGCGCGACAGCACAAGACGAGACGAGACGAGACGGAAGCAAATCAAGATCCAAACTAGTGTCTGTCTGTGGCTTGCCCCATTCCCGTCAAATCTGCTCCTCAGAAGCTCCGTCGTTTCTGCCCATGCGGCAACGGAGTCCAACCGAGCCGGTGGCTTCTTCTAGCTCATCCTCAATTCTCTAGCCGTGGCGGTTGTAAGCGGTCTAGACACCAATCGTTGGCCGACTATGATGTCTTTTATCGATGAAAACACTCATGGCCTCCCTGCTTCGTCGACGAGATACGCAACCTCATCAACTGCCATACACACTTACACGCACTCTGGAATTCGCCTCGACGGCATTAGCCTCACCACACAGCCCTCTCTGGCTTGCTGCTTGCAAGATGTTCTCTTTCTCGACGCCTTTAACGCCTTCGGTTCTCCTCGTCCCCTGCCAATATCATGATACTCCATGCATAAGAGTGTGCTGCACCGCAGTCTTGTTGTCGCCCTCGTCCCCCTCTCTCGGACCTATCATAACCATAGCCGCTTTTTTCGTCAAGCGTTTTGTTCAGACAGCTGGTTCGGCTCTCAATCTTCGGCCTCCGACCCAAAAGTCATCCAAAAACCAGACCTCACGACCCCGGCGCACCGTTTCTTCCCCATTCGTTTTTCTTTTGCTCAGTTGATGCTCACGCACCAGTGGCCGGATGTACATGCACACGAACCAGAGCTCCATCCTATCCTTCACCAGGCCCGCTGCCACACACCCAAGTCAAGACCCCAGTCGGACTTAGATTCAATCCCACCCACCACGCCCCAGGAAGAGAGAGACACCCCCGTACCCTTGCCGGTAGTGTACTTTACATCCACCGTCTCTCTGGCTGCATGTTTACATATGTACACTGCGGCCCACCACGCACCGCACACCTTTCGTCCTTTCATACGTCTGATGGTATTACTATCTTGACAAGCCCGCCTACCCCAACCCCGACCTGCGACCTGCGACCTGCGACCTACTAGCTCTGCCCTCCAAGCCTTGCCTTGTGCGTCGCTGCGTCTGATTCTTGCAGCATACCGCTGGCCCCCCCTCTTCTCTTCCTACTGGTCCGATTCGCCTCTCCGGACCTGTCAGGCCTGTCTTCCTTTCCCTCTCACTGGCCGACCGGATAGGATAGATACATCGATTCCATCTCCTCTGCCGTCGATATTCGTCTCCCCAATCGACCGCCGCTGTTTCCTCTCTTCCATCACAAACGCACGGAACGTACACGGCAACCGACCGGCATCAACTCAAAAAACAGGCGATTATCGGCTTGCCCCAGCGCTACCCATCCACACGAGAAAAAGGCCCCGGGAACAGCAGCCGTGGGCAAGTCCGGGGTTCTTGATAGGGCAAATGATCAACTGGGTGGTTGCCGCGTCAAAAAGGCAGTTGCTGTTGCACCCACACTCGCAGCCCGCCCTCGAGGCCGAACCCCAAAACTTGTACCAAGGACCGGCCCTTCTCGTTTAAGAAGCGCTACAGACAGCAAGACTGACATCCAGACGGTTATTCGGTCGGACTGGCAGACAAACTTCCCCCCAACCCAACACGCTTCTGCAACCTGCAACGCACTTGCATCTAAGTCACCCCCAGGCCCAGGGCTTCTTGACCTACACAGCAGACCGCCTGCACGCCGCGCTCCAGGAACCAATTGGCCGTCCCTGTTATGCATGCCGTCTTCCGTTCATGAAGTCGAACCCACCAATTCTGTCGGGACCAGGCATCCCCACACTTGGCCCGAGTGCCAGCCCATCAGTCAAGCCATCTTACCGGCGCGATCCCCTCTTCGCAATCACCAACCTGGAACCTGGATTGAACACCTACAGGCTAGCTAGACACTTGCCGCTCAGAGCTTTGCCCAGTTGGCTCGTTGGCTATCCCGCCCAAGTCAGGCGAGTCATATAAGCAATGGACCACTCCATCGTAGGCACCACCACCATGGACCAGGACAACCACATGGCCCAGGACGACGATAGCCACATGTCCCAGAACCACACATCCTTCGGCAATGAGGGTTGGAGCGACATGAATTCGTACAGTCATCAGAACACCATGTCGGATTTCGGGGGTTTCGCCTTCATGCCGGCCGTCACTCACGGCTTGCCTTCTGAGTCGATCGGCAGGATGCCTCCTCCGCCAGCACCTGCCCAGCCGATACAGCCTCAACACCAACAGTCTCATGCGCAGCTACCAATGCTTATGATACCCTCTCAGCCAACTTGGCCCAGCATGTTGACGAACCCCAACAGCTACTCGGCGCCGCCTTTGGGCATGGCACCGGTGGTCGCTCCTGCACCGTCCAGAGCGTCGCGACTCCCCAACGGCCCGCAGCCCCAGCAGCGAAGGGTTTTGACGGACGATGATAGGAAAAAGATGTGCCAGTATGCTGCTGAGCACCCAAATGTCAAGCAGACGGACATCGGCGCCATGTTCGGTGTCGAGCGAAGGTAGGTTCTGGCATCAGCATCGACAAGGAGGACAACCGAGATTCACTAACACTTGCCATCGCAGCACTGTTTCCAAAGTTCTTCGGAACAAGGAGAAGTATCTGAACCCAGAAGCGGACAGGAGCCAATCCCCTGCTGGCAGACGACACACCAAGGGCAAGTTTCCTGACATTGACCGGGCTGTCACCTCGTGGTACAAGAGACAACACTCAGCTGGGATGAACCCCAGTGATGAAGAGATCCTCGAACAAGCCAGACACTTCTCCAGAACTACCAACGGCGGGAGTGAAGCCAGTCAGACGAAATCAATCAACACCACGTGGCTGGAAAGATTCAAGCAGAGGAACATCCTCGGCGCCGGAAGACTGTCGCGGCGGGCATCAGAAACGAACATCACGAATTATGCGAAGCTCTCTGGCTCTCCATCTCTTGGAGCAGCCGGCATCTCACCTGCCTCGCCGACAGGACAGCAATCTCCGTTGTCGGCTGACAGGAGTGATGAAGACGCTGTGCACGGTCTTGGTTTCGTCAGCTACGGGGAGGGCTCTGCCTACAAACACTCCAACTCCCAAAGCACGACGTCCCTCAACAGTGCCCTGACTGACACAGGCAACTCGTCCTTTTCTGGGAGCGCTATGAGCCCTACAGCAACATTCACATTCTCCCCTGATCCCAACGCAGGGGCGTTTCTTCCCGATTCATCTCGCCAGCTTCATGGAGGGGTTTCTTCCAACTTCCAACGACCAAGAAGCCAAACTTTCCCGACCCTAGACTTGGAGTGCATGAATCAGGCCGCGGTGACAGAGCCTATGACCCCCAAGTATCATCCGGCAGCCACGGCCCCGTCCTCTGCGCTTGAGTCGCCGGTTTACGAGATGACTGCACCGCACTTTGCTCTGGACAGCGCCATAACATCTTCTCCACATTTGCACCACAGCAGCAGTAACAGCAGCATCGCAGGTCGATCGGCAACTACACCTGCGGGTTCCTCCCCGACCGACACAACGCAAGAGGAAGCCCGCAAGGCGACGGACACTTTGCTCAGTTTCTGCCACAGCCCGAATTCAAGCGGCCTGGTTGACCAAGAATTTTATCAGTCGGTGTTGAAATTCGCGGAGAGCCTTCGGCTTCATCAGCCACAAGCCACTAAGCCCTCTGCCCCCCAGCCATTGGGTGGGTTGGATCGTATTCCCGAGGGCGACACGGAGATGTTGCCTCATCACCCACCTCAAATGTCTCTTGAGGCCAAGCACGAGGCGGTTCTGAATCGATAAGTCGTTACTTTGACTCTTACGCCGTTGCCAACTGGCACCATGACCGGGCTGTCAACTGGCACAAGAAACTTGGTCAATTCAAGTCTTCTTTTCTTTCAGCGAGCATTTCCACTGTTTGCTCGGCGTTTTCTTGCTTTTGTTTTGGACTTGGGCTTGAACTTGGGATTGGCATGGACGAGCACTGGACCTCCACGCGTGGCCCGCTACAACAGAGCACGACCATCATCATGGTCTCACCAACCTCTATATTCGGCGAGAGTTCTGCAAAGACCGCACCCAGCTCGCCGGCATCGGGTTACGGTATCAAAAAAAAACAAATCATCGTCATGCGATGCCTGTTTTGGGCATCACATGGCATCAGGAATACACGGTTAATGTCTCACGACAGCCTCCAGGCTTATTTCGATGGGCTTTTAGGCCTCTACCTCCGCAACTACGATCTCTGGCGTTTTCGTTCCGGCTCCCAGTCTCGCGACATTTAAAACATGGGCACAATATACCTTATCATTACAGAGTCGGGAAGGAACGCAGCAAGAGACGTGGTTGTGGGGAATCTTTCTTTCACTTGGAACGCATCCAATCCCCCGTTCGATCCCGACTTCGACCTCTTCTATATACCCCCTTTCCACATCCTTATCGCCGCTCACCAAGGAAAGACCTTGCCGCTCACGCGAACACCGAAAATTCCCCCTTTTGCGACTTTTCCCCTATATTTATTAGCTACTTCTCTTTGCCATCATTTTTCGTATCGTTCTGCACATTGTCAGCGCAGCAGCTCCATCCCTGTTTCTGTTTTCTTCCCTTTTCTTTCATTCCTGCTTCTTTTAGTTCTGCGACAAACCAAACCCCCTTTTTCGCCGAACCCGACGATTCACCAGTATTATCCTCTCGAAGATATGCACGTACGACTCGCCGCTGTATTATTTCCGAATTTCCTTCCATGCTTTTTGCATTGCGAGACAAGGAGGTTAGGTTGGGATGGCTGGGACAGCCAAGGCATTGGGGGATCGAGCGGAGATCCAGGGGAACGGAGTCCTCCAGGGAGAAACTTATGGACGGCGACGCTGGCAGCGACATGACAACGCACGTCATGGGACATCATAATCGGACAATGTGTGACGATTTTGAACATTTGACAAGAGAGGGAATCGAGAGAACCACCAAAAAAACAAGGCACGACAGCGAGAATGGAGGCCCGAGGATGATGGGGAGACGACGGGAAGAGGGGTGAACAGGCAATCCACCTCCCGAGTCGCGTGGTTCAGGAGAAAACATCAACCCCAATTATTTGGGAGTGGTTTCTGTTCTTCTGTCCAGAAAAGACTCGCGTTGCCCCGGCCGGAGTGTGTGCGAAATCCAGAAAGAAAAAAACATCCGGGCGGCCCCTTCTGCATTTATTTCCAGGGATTTGCCCCTTTTTTACGTCCTACGACTGGTCTGCAAAATCACACAAAAACATCGTTTCTCTCTCTCGCCTACATGACATGTGTATATCATGAACATTCCACGTGGACCAGTGAAAAGTGTGTGATTCTGGCGCTTTCTTGTGACCATTTTCAAACCTAGCATCATTCTATTCTTCGAAGCGAAACACTCCGTTTCTCGACAGAAGGGTATCTAAACTAAAGGGACAAATGGCGAAGGATAAAAAGCAAAGACAAAACTCGTTCAATCCTTGACTCGTTGAATCCTCATAAACTCAGGCGCTCTTCCAAAAGCTCTGCCACACCCTTCTCTGCTAGTTCGGGCATCAGCCTGACCAGAATCAACTCCAGCATACTATAGACGAAATGCTTGTTGCAGTACTCGTCTGAAAAGATGTCGAGGATGCCCTCCTCAATTTCGGATAGCATCCGCTGCTGATCATCATCCAACTCGAGGGGTGACTTCGCGCCGCTTTCATCGCCTGAACTATCAGCGTCGCTAGTTCCGGTGGCGACAGCCTCAGCATCGGAATCCCTGCTAGAAGCGGCGGCGCTGCCGTCCTCGCCAGCGTCAGCTCCAGCTGCTCTCGAAGCCGGACCGGACCGCCACCGGAGGCCAAGGCCTCGCCCGCCCAGGTAGAGGCTGGCCAGCCAGGGCGGAATTCTGGCCAAAAGTGCGCTAGCGCACCTGCGGCGCAGAGCACGCAGCTCCTCGTCGGAAGAGGGGGCCACCAAGGTCGAGACGCCGGGGGCGTTATTGGGGAAAAGGGCGGCGCGGATGGAGCGGAGGAGGGTGGGCAGGTATGCGGCGTCGAGAATCCGTTGGTGGATGGTGTGCGAGATGAGCCTATATTTCGCGCGCGACGCGGCAAGCGCTTTCTGTCAGTCACGGGTATGCTTCCGACTCGGAGAGTCGCAACGGTCAAGGCGTGGGGGTACAGGGTCTTTGGTGTGAGGTGAGAAATGGAAGCAGCGATCTGCGGGAGGGGAATCAGACGAGAGTGTGAGGACGCAACAAGCAGGAAATGAGTGTGAAAGCGTCAGGGAGTGGAAACACGAGCTGGGCAGGGGTCAGGCACAGTCGCTGATGAGCTTGCGGTCAGCATGTTGGGGCTGTTGGTGAGGTCGGTCGTTGAGACGGCACAGCTCGAAGTGAGGAGATACAGCTCACGAAACCCGACGGGCTGGGGGCGAAGTGCCTTGCCGACCAGACTTCGCTTTGGAAACAGACGAGCATAGGATTTTCCGCCTAATGTGTCTTTCGATCGGCACACGAAGGCCATACTCCTGGAGCAAGGCCTCCGGTCTTCCCTCGTATTGCGTTGCAGCGTGTGATTTCCCTGCGGCGAAAGGTGGTATGCTCGGCATCTCCAAACATCAACGAGGCCGGGACTCTATAGCAAGCCACCCTGGGAGGGATATTTGAGATGTAAGCTGGGGCGCACTTCGTCTTTCCAGGTTGGGGCAGCCGTGAAGTCGCCAAGCGACGAATCGGATGATGGCGAGTAGGTACCTAGCCGCTGGACGGAGTCGAGCTGCCAGCCCTTTTCTCGGGACGGATCGAGTCAGTGGTTGCGTCAGGACCGTGCCGCCTAAGCAATCATGATGCATTGACAGGCGGTCAGGGACGCAAACCCATGAACAGCCCCATTGTAGCCCAGATCGCAAAAGCAGCCCCCAGCAGTGAGACCCGGGTCCCAATGTGCGCACCGACAGCAAGCGGCGACGGGCGGGGTGGGGCGACGAGAAGCGAAGAAGAGCAACAGTTGAGTAGTGGTTATGGAGGACTGGATCCCCTGAGGTGTGCGCGGATGAGTGAGCTGACGGTGGTGACCAGACCCATGTAAAGCGATGCTCGTCGTTGGGACCTCGGCGCGTAAACGAGGCTTGCTGGTGGATGGAAGCGCAGCCCCGCGAAAGCCTATCAAGCAAATCGGAGGCGAGCAACGTTGCCGGCCTCTGCTATTGGTTGGCGGCCACGAGGTCCTGCAAATGCAACCCCGTTTTCGAGGAATCGGGGGAGGAGGTCAAGTCAGGGTTGGGTCGCAGAATGGGCCGGGTGGGAGTGTTGCACAGCATATTTCGGCCTTTTTCGCGCAGTCCTGCAACCCGCTCGAATCCGTCACTGCGCCCACCCCGAGCCGTGGTGTCGTAAGCCGTATCAAGCCCATCACCAAATTCACCAACTGAGCAGCCAACTGGGCTGGTCATGGAAACGACAGTTCCCTGTCTTACACACTTGCTCGACAGGCCGTTTCTGAATGCTCACTGGAGCGAAGCCAGGTCCAGTGACTTGAACCTCATGCGGTGTGACGTGAGTTTTGCCAAAAGGAGGATGGGAAAAGGTGAATAATGGATGCCTACCTATCCAAGGGTCCGTTGAGACCGGCGACACGGCCTGGGCCCTTCATGGCTCCGAGCTGGAGCATCGACAGCATGCCACTCAGCCAAGGCATGCGAGCGTCCATTTCGATGAGGTCCGATATACAGGTCCACAACTTGAAGGCGACGATGGGTGTCTTTACTGGCTGCATATCGTCCAAACTAGTGAGGATGTTCGGCGTCTTCGAATCCGATATTTGATCAGTCACCTCGTGTTTCTCAAACGAAACCTCTTCTGACCTAGGAGGCAAGGATGAAGACATGGCGAGAGTCGTGATGAGGAGGCGGATTGTTGCAAATGCCACGAAAGACCAGTGTACAAGTGACCAGAATAACCCCTGGACAGACCAGCTGCGACGAGCTGGTTTAGGCAACGGAACAGATGAGCCGGCCCCTGTTGCCTGTGCGACACCTTCTTCGATAGGTTCCGATGCTCTCCTTTCGAGTACTCTTGCGAGAATGATCAGACATTCGTATATGAGCCATGGCTGCGAAAGCCGATTGGCCAAAACGTTGCCAATGATGAGCTCAGAGAAGATTTGGCCAACTAGGGAAGTTAGGCAGTCGTTCTCGAGGTCCTCGGTTGGCAGCAGAAGTGCAAGAACGCCTTCCACCAATAGCTGACGGTAGATTGCCTCGTTTTGTTGTTGCCTGGCAATAGTCTCCGGGTCTTCAGGCCGTGGGATTGGCGACAAAGATGCCAGAGGGCAAAGCGAGTGATAAACTTCTCGAGGGTCTACTTCGGTTGGCGGTCTGGACACCGGATCGTGGGCCGCGCGGTAGGCTATTCGAAGGACTGTCAGAGACTGTGACGGCAAGGAGATGCTGAATGGCCCTACCAAGAATGTGTCTGTCAAGCAAGTCCGGCAGCTCATCAAACAGCAGGCTTTCCAAATCGACCTTTCGTAGTCGCTGCTCCAGAGCTCTCGTGCAGTGAGCGATGATTTGAACAATTTCGTCGACAAAGGTCTCGTCCGGAGTGATCTTGCTGTACCACGCCTGCACATATTCTCTCAGGATGACAGCGATGAGTGCGTAAAGCTGTAGGTCGACATCGTTCCGGCTCGTCAGGGGCGGCAACAGCTCTTCGATTGGAGGCGGGGTGGTCCTCCCCTTGTCGGCCAGCTGCTGCGCGCACAAGACGCGGCGGATGAAGGCGGCAGTGGCCTTGTCGGAGAGGAAGTCGGTGGGCGTGGAGCGGGCAGACCGGCGAGTGGAAGGGTTGCCCTGTATCGGGGGCCGTGACCGTTCGACAGCGGGAGTAGGTAAGGGTGCCGGGGCAGCGGAGGTCGGCTCGTTAGAGAAGCTGACTGTCGCGGGGGCTTTCGGCCGCGGCGTGGGAGCACGAGGGGTAGCGACATCTGTCATGGCCGTCTATCGCCGGTAGGGCCGCAGTCTCATGGTCTGGGGGCGAGGTGATTTGGGCGCATACGGCCCTTTCGGATGTGGTTGGCGAGGAGGAGCTGTCGTCGACTTTGACTTGCAGCCCGCAAGATTTCGGACGACGCTGCTGATCTGTTGATTAAAGTGACGACGGGCGGAAACTGGGGACCTGCCCCCCGGCGCTGGTCACTTGCAGGGAATGGCTGGTCTCCCGTTGCAGCTGCGTTAAGCGGCTCAACCTCCTCTGTGGCCCCGTGCGCTGCAGCCCTGGCGCACCTGCCCTGCCTTACATAAGGTACCTAGCACCTGCCGGAACACCCACATACCGTCCACACTCGGCCCCGGCCTCCGGTGCCCAGCCCGCGGGCTCGGGAGATGTCAACATGCAAAGGCTTGTCTAGCTGGTGCAAGGGATACTTGGAATGCTTCCAGAAGCTGGCGGCTCTTGGCATCGGGTCTCGTGAACTCGGCCGCACTCCTGAGAAATAAGACTCTCACCGTTGGGTCTAGTTTGATTTATTCCGGCCGAGACATCAGAATAGGGTCATATTTCCCAGACATCAGGCACAATAACTTCAAGTCTACAGGGTCACATTGTTAGAAAACGGCATCATAGAGTCGACTTGGTCTTGTTTTATCTGCCATCCCCTGTTGTACAATGCACGTGTTGTGAACAGTATAGTACATTTATTTACAGCGCCTCTGTGATGGCCTTGCATCATTACACACGTCGTTCCCACGTCCAGTGCACATTGAGTGCGTTTATTCATCCTTGGTAGCCGTCTCGTATCTATTCAAGTTAGTCAAACGTTCCAACGATGATGGGGTGCAAGTTACTCGCCTCTTTCCACGGAACGCCCAAACACCCCAGTTACCACAGCTGACGTCCTGCGGGTCCAGGTCATTGAGATCCCACCTCATGCTGCGGAAGAGATTCTCGCCAGGCTCCAGCAGGATATCAAACTCGCCAGCGGCCGTCTTTCGGACCCATTCAATATCCCTCTCCATGTCGAACTGCGTGTAGCCGGTGGCAATAATGGGAAGCTTGGTCTCTAGCAGCAACGGCAGAGTCTCGGCCCACTCGTGGCTGCTGGCAGGGTGGCCCAGCCCAGGGTGGAAGAGACAGAAGCAGTCAAAGTACGGGTCGTACGGGGCGAAATACCCAGTCTTGTGGATGGTGTGGTAGTAGTCAACGATGGTGCTGATCTTCAGCTTGTGCGATATCCGGTCCTCCACGACCATACCGAATGGGTTCTCCGGGGTTCTCGGGGGCAGCGGAAACTCGTCGTCTCTGTTCGCCATGCTCTCGGGGCCGATGAAGATTAGATGTACTTTGCTTTCGGGGAACAGGTGAGCAAGCTGAAGCCAGACATTTCTAGGCAGGGAGGACTCGGCGCGAGCGCCCAGGCAGAACACCCGCACAGGAGGCGCTTCAGGGCGGAGGTCCTTCATGTCGGTACCCTTGCCGGACAGCGGAGGATGAAGAGTGTACCGCAAAGCTGTTGCGACGTCAGTCTGTTGCCCAGCCGTCCCACCATCTGATTACTCACCACTCAAGCTCTTCAGTCCCTCGCTTGTCAGTCTGCCGCCTTGCTTGATGTTGTAAGGGCTCAGCTCATGCAGCACACTTCCAATTGTAATGGGGTATGTGAGCATCTTGGTCACCTGTCTCATGCTGCGCTCGTCGTTGATAGCCTCAAACTCGCGACTGTACATGAAGGTATCCCAGTTCGTCATGTTGACAACAGCCTCTGGCATTTGGTCGTCGGCCATGACAAACTCTGGGAAAGCACGGCCAGACCTCAGATCATGGTCGTCCTCATTGATCTCCTTTAAAGTATCACATATCTCAAGATGGGCTTCGTAGTCGTCCATCCAGTGTTCCTTGCTGCAATAAACGGGAACACCGCAATCGGGACATTCAAAGTCAACGTGCGCCGGCGCGGCCTGCCCAGTTTGTGCCGTGTGCTCGTCGCCATGAGGAGCAATCGTAGGGACTCGAGTCGCTCGGTGGTCGGGGTGCGGGCAGTAGGCATGCTGTCTCATGAAGGCCGCGCGGCGCCGGATCTCTGGGATGGGCGAGTTCGTGAAGGAATGAAACAGGTCATCCGAACGAAGTTTGGGAGTCGGTGTCTCGACGCTAGCGACCTTTGCCGCCGCTGCTTCATGAGAAGCCTTGGGGGTCGAAGAAAATTGTCGCGTCGTCGCATGGTTCACCTTTGACTTTCTCGGGACCGTCGAATGGAGGCTTCTGGTCGAGTGGGCTGATGCGATTCGGGAAACGGCTCTAGTGGCTCCGTTGGGGACCAATTGCCTCCTCAGCGTTGCGGAACACTGGCCGCAGACGCCGGAAGCTGCTCTTCGCAATGCCGGCTCCATATTAGACAAGGTGGTGTCGCGAGACCAGATGCGACTTGTAATGACAGCTAGCTGCGCTGTTCCGGAGAGCTGCTGTCGGAGCTCTGTGTCGGTTGACCCGAAATTTTGGGTGGTGCCCGGATCAACCAAAGCACCGAGGTGTGGGGCCACCGACCCTCGCCTCAACCGTCAAGTGGGAACCTGGAGCTTCTGAAATTTTGTGCTGGAGCTTTCCAGCCTCCCAGCCCACCTTCACCTCCAAACACCACCGCACCGCGTCTCGTGTCTCACACATCCAATCGAGCTCGAACCCTGGAAGCCGCGCAGGCTCTCTGCGCCCAGCTGCAAAGATGGCGACGACCTCGAACATGTTTCTCTATTCCTTGACCCTACAGCCGCCTACCAATGTCACTTTGGCGGTGCTGGGTCAGTTCTCCGGAACCAAGGAGCAGAACATCGTGACGGCGTCGGGATCGCGGTTGACTCTGCTTCGTCCTGATCCATCACAGGGCAAGGTCATCACCGTGCTCTCGCACGACATTTTCGGAATCATCCGGTCCATGGCTGCTTTTCGGCTGGCTGGAAGCAACAAAGGTATGTTTCGTGTCCCCTTCCTTTTGAAGCTTCACTTAGTGATTCGAGAAGCTTGCCAGCCGCGTCCGGCGCAATTGCTGCCAACGTCGCTCGACGCTGCGGGCGACACATGATTGTCTCAGAACTTTGCTGACCTCGTGTCAAAGACTATCTCATTCTTGCGACTGACTCTGGAAGGATCACAATCATCGAGTACATCCCCGCGCAGAACCGATTCCAACGGCTGCACCTCGAGACCTTTGGAAAGTCTGGAGTACGAAGGGTTATCCCGGGAGAGTACCTCGCTTGTGATCCCAAGGGCAGAGCTTGTCTGATTGCGTCGGTCGAAAAGAACAAGCTTGTTTACGTTCTCAACCGCAACGCCCAAGCCGAGCTCACCATTTCTTCACCCCTTGAAGCGCACAAGCCTGGCGTTCTCGTATTGTGCATGGTCGCGCTCGATGTTGGTTACGCCAACCCCGTTTTCGCTGCTCTGGAGATCGAGTACACCGAGGCAGACCAAGATCCCACTGGAGAGGCTGCCCGAGAAGCCGAGACCCAGCTAGTGTACTACGAGCTGGACCTTGGGCTGAACCATGTGGTCCGAAAGTGGTCGGAAGCCGTCGACTCGACAGCGTCCCTGCTCTTCCAAGTTCCTGGCGGCCAAGACGGCCCCAGCGGTGTCTTGGTTTGTGGCGAGGAAAACATCACTTACAGGCATTCGAACCAGGAGGCCTTCCGCGTGCCGATACCGCGCAGACGCGGTGCAACGGAAGACCCTTCAAGGAAACGCCACATTGTCTCCGGTGTCATGCATAAGCTCAAGGGCAGCGCCGGTGCCTTTTTCTTCCTGCTGCAGACGGAAGATGGCGACCTCTTCAAGGCCACTATTGACATGGTCGAGGATGCGGACGGCAACCCTACCGGCGAGGTGAAGCGGCTCCGGATCAAGTACTTTGATACCGTACCAGTTTCCTCGAGCCTGTGCATCCTCAAAAGCGGTTTCCTCTACGTCGCCAGCCAATTTGGCAACCATCAGTTCTATCAGTTTGAGAAACTGGGAGATGACGACGAGGAACTGGAATTCTCCAGCGACGACTTCCCATCAGACCCCAAGGCTGGTTACGACGCCGTGTACTTCTACCCGAGACCCCTGGAGAACCTCGCTCTCGTTGAGAGTATTGACTCTATGAACCCTCTCCTGGACTGCAAGGTCGCCAACATCACCGGCGAGGATGCGCCACAAATTTACACGGCATGCGGCAACGGTGCCCGTAGCACGTTCAGAATGCTGAAGCACGGACTGGAGGTCAACGAGATTGTCGCCTCTGAGCTGCCCGGTATCCCGTCAGCAGTGTGGACTTTGAAACTCAATCGTGGTGACCAGTACGACGCTTACATTGTGCTGTCTTTCACCAATGGTACTCTCGTGTTGAGCATTGGCGAGACTGTTGAGGAAGTCAGCGATTCAGGGTTTCTGACATCAGTACCTACGTTGGCGGCACAACTGCTGGGCGAGGATGGCCTTATTCAGGTGCACCCCAAAGGCATTCGTCATATCCGAAATGGACACATCAACGAGTGGGCTGCACCTCAGCATCGGTCCATCGTCGCCGCAACAACGAACGAGCATCAGGTTGCGGTTGCTCTCAGCTCAGGCGAGATTGTTTACTTCGAGATGGATGCCGACGGATCTCTCGCGGAGTACGACGAAAAGAAGGAGATGTTTGGAACCGTCACCTGTCTCAGTTTGGGTGAAGTTCCTGAAGGACGCCTGAGGAGCTCCTTCCTGGCTGTGGGTTGCGACGACAGCACCGTCCGTGTCCTGTCACTGGACCCTGAATCGACGCTCGAGAGCAAGTCGGTCCAAGCCTTGACTGCTCCCCCATCATCTTTGGCCATCATTGCCATGGATGACTCCTCATCTGGTGGATCAACACTCTACCTCCACATTGGTCTACATTCTGGAGTCTACCTCCGGACAGTGCTGGATGAGATCACGGGCGAACTCACGGACACCCGACAAAAATTCCTTGGCCCCAAGCCGGTGCGATTATTCCAAGTCACTGTCCAGGGACGGACGTGCGTGATAGGATTGAGCTCGCGTCCATGGCTGGGCTACTCAGATCCCATCACCCGTGGCTTCGTAGTCACGCCGTTGAACTACGTGGATCTTGAGTGGGTGTGGAATTTCAGCAGCGAACAATGCGAAGAGGGTGTCGTTGGCATCCAGGGCCAGTCCTTGAGGTAAGCAGCTGCCCACTTTCTTCTTTCCTTGTTTTGTTCCTACCATGATGAGAAATTTGGGATCCTACGCCAAAGTGCTATGAGGCCTTACGCATTTTTACCAATTGTTCCTACTGATGGTTCTTGTTTACTTCACATTGTACGAACTGCATTGCATTGTCAGCGGCTAACAAGGGTCAGGATTTTTGCCATTGAGAACCTCGGCGAAACCATTACACAAAAGTCGATACCCCTGACATACACTCCGAGACGCCTTCTCAAGCACCCCGAGTACCCAATGTTTTACACCATTGAGGCAGACAACCACACGCTGCCTCCTGACCTTCGGGCCAAGCTCATCGCAGAGCCTGGTGTTGTTAACGGCGACGCCAGGGTTCTCCCGCCTGATGAATTTGGATACCCCAGAGGCACTGGCCGATGGGCTTCATGCATCAGCGTTATCGACCCCTTGTCGGAAGAACAGCGGGTCTTGCAAACCGTCGACTTCGACAACAACGAAGCAGCTGTTAGTGCTGCGATTGTGTCATTCGCCAGCCAGGACAATGAGAATTTCCTCGTTGTGGGCACAGGAAAAGATATGACCGTAAACCCGAGGCAGTTCTCGGAGGGGTACATCCACGTTTACCGCTTCGGTGAGGACGGTCATGAGCTGGAATTCATTCACAAGACAAAGGTGGAGGAGCCCCCTACGGCTCTGCTCGCGTTCCAGGGTAGGCTACTCGCCGGTATTGGCAAGACGCTGAGAATATACGATCTCGGCCTGCGACAGATGCTCAGAAAAGCCCAAGCAGATGTGGCACCACAGTTGATTGTGTCATTGAGCACACAAGGAAGCCGCATTGTCGTCGGAGACGTCCAGCACGGCGTCACATATGTCGTTTACAAAACGGCCACCAACAAGCTCATCCCATTTGTCGATGATAACATCGCCAGATGGGTCACGTGCACGACCATGGTGGACTATGAGTCGGTTGCCGGAGGAGACAAGTTTGGCAACATGTTCATCGTCCGATGCCCGGAGAAGGCAAGCCAGGAGGCGGATGAGGAGCAAGGTGGTCTGCATCTGCTGAACACGAGGGACTACCTCCACGGCACACCACACCGAGTCAGCCTCCTGAGCCACTCGTACACCCAGGATGTGCCGACGAGCATCACCAAGACCAGCCTTGTTGTCGGTGGCCAGGATGTGCTCCTGTGGAGTGGCATCAACGGCACCATTGGCGTTTTTGTGCCATTCGTGACGCGCGACGACGTTGACTTCTTCCAGAACCTCGAGCAGCACATGCGTACCGAGGACGCACCGCTCGCTGGCAGGGATCACCTCATGTACCGCGGCTACTACGTCCCCGTCAAGGGTGTCATCGATGGTGACCTCTGTGAGAGGTACACACTTTTGCCCAACGACAAGAAGCAGATGATTGCTGGCGAGCTGGACCGGTCGGTCAGGGATATCGAGAGAAAAATATCGGACATCAGGACACGTTCGGCCTTTTAAGGAGGCATATTTGTGCGCGGATTATCATTTCCGACGTTGTTGGAATATTGCGTGTATTATACAAAGCGTGTCAAAGGTATATGGTAGCGGCGTTTCATACAGGCCAAAGAGCCGTAGGGCGGTATAGGACATGATGACGATGCAATGAAGAAGAGTTCTAATCATACCCAGATTCCCAAAAACGCCCGTCCGTCCCGCGTGTCAAACTGTGAAGCATACTCCTCCCACCCCTAACATCAAACCCGTCGTCACGCAGAGCCCCTCCAAAACGGGCCCCTATTTTTGGGCGCGCCCTTCCCCCTCCGCCCACCTTCTTGCACCGGATGGTCCCTCTCCCACGCCTCGTCCGCGGCATACGCCTCCATCGCCGTCGCGAGATCGTACCCGGCCTGCTCAAGGTACAAGACGGCGACGTCGTAGTCAGAAACCTTGCACCCTGTCATGAAGCGCCGGATGCGGCTCTTGCGCAGCTCCTCCTCCTCGCCCTCGACAGGACGCGGGGACAAGCTCACGCCCGCCGCGTAGTACTCGCCCGGGATCAGCACGGTGCGGCGGCCGTGGAGGAGGTGATCGCTGGTGATGTTGTTCGCGCGGCGGAGGACGGCCGCGGGCACGTCGTAGCGCAGGGACAGAGACGTGATGGTGTCGTGCTCGTGGTTGAGGAAGTGCAGGGTATCTTCGGGCGGCGTCGGGGCCGATTTCTCGTCGAGGGCGGAGTCGGTGGACGTGTACGGCGGGGGCGGGGCGGCGATGCCGGAGGAGAGGTGGCGGTTCGGCGCGACGGGGGAGTATGACGGCGGGTCCTTGAGGTTTGCGGGGAGGACGGACGGGGCCGACGAGGTTTGGCAGTAGGGGCAATATGAAGCGAAGCGGGGGTTGTTCTGTCCCTGGTCAGTGTCGCTGAGGGAGGGCGAGCTGCGCGATGGAGGGAGAGACCGACGTGGATACAGTTCCCGCAGATGACGCGGGCGCAGCAGTCTAACCGGCGGTCCTCGGGGAGCGGCTTCTCGGTCGAGGAGGAGTGCCGGGGCACGGAGGTGAGGAGCTTGGCGCAGGTGCAGCACGCTTCGTGGTCCATGGGCTTCTTGCCCACGGCGGATGGGGTCTGCTCGATCTTCGTCATGTTTTGCTTTTCTCTGGGATGCGGTCGGTCCTGGTTCGATCGTTGCACAAACGGGGAGTCGTCTCGCGTGACGACTGGGTGATGGAGGTACCTGCCTCACTGTCTACGGGCCCCGGGAAAAGTGATGAACCTAGAGCCGGTTGACGGTGTCACGGTTCATCCCCGCAGTGTCGCCACCCCCACTGCGCGCCCGCACCGCCACCGCGGCCGAATCGGCCGGTGTTTTGCTGACGTCTTCCATCCGGAGCTTAGCGGCTTAGTGAGGCACGCGACGCAGAAGTAGTGAGATTTGAAGGAACAGCCCAGCTTCTTATCGTTCTTTTCTCAGTCCTCCTTGGTGTCCGTCATTCCATCTGTTACTCGATTTTCTGCGCACTTCACTTACTGAAGTTTAACAGAATGCATTCTTAATAACCTTAAAAAGTACATGGTCTGGCTGCTTAGACACACTATGCCATGTCATCGAATTCGGCATTTACGCATGTATTCAAGCAGCTGAGAGAATATAGAATGAGATGACCAGTTCATTGCCCATTCGCGAATCTGGTATTGGTGGATAAGATCGATCCATGCTATTTTATTATTCGAATGTGGTTGAAAGTCAAACCAAGTCATCTTGGGAAGGATGCGAATATCACCCCGCCCGGCCAGAAAGAGCTACCGTCCCACTATGAACGACATAAAGGGAAACACAGGCAGGCGCAGGTAGAAGAATGGCGCAGCCAGCAAGAAGCGAGCACACTCTGTCCTAGCTTCTAAGGTGCTACGATGTCAACTTGTCGGCGAGCCAGCTTTCTGTGCCATGGATAGACTCAAACACCCTTTATAGGAATCCGAGAAGGCCTGACGATGGAGTTCGCAGGTAATGGCATGTAAGAAAACAAGTAGAGTAGTAACGTTCAAGAAGGCAGGTCATATTGATCGTCACAATCCTGAACGCTGTCACACCACGGCACATGAGACTGCTTTAAGGCGAGCTTGAGACGGCTCATCGCGTGACAGACTATTAGCGGGCAAAGTATGACTGAGTCCTCTGATCTGCCAGTCATGTCTCTCAGCTCGCATAAGAAACACCTCACCTATGAAATTCAGCATGTTTCTCCAACGTCCCTGGATTTCCTCCCACCGTCACGTACCAAGCTACTCTCGGCATAACACCGATCATGAAAACGCGGGTGGCCGCAAGAGTTTGTATCTTGGCTGGAATCCGGCCTCAGAAGAAAGCCCTTTCTTGGACTAGGATCGTGACCTGCGAATCCAAGCCTCTCTTTCTATGACGCACCGCCACCAATCTACATGGATCTGCTAGTGTGATGTCCAAGTCCTCCGTGATGTGCTGTTCAAGATAAGACCCCCAAGTTGATGCTGTCTAGGCTGAAGAAAGATCAATTAGTCAGAGGCATTGTCCGTCGTGGATGGCAAGATACGAGTCGTCCCTTGAAACGGTGAGATCCCTTTCATACCTACGATCATGCAGTACCTCAAGAAGCGGCAATTTTGAAGTCTCCGTGCAGAAGTGACCAAAGTCAGTCTTTTTAGCTATTCAACAAGCAATTCTCAAGTTCATTTTAAGTCAAGATCTGCTTAATATGCTTCAAGTGGATGCTATAACTCGTCATGATACCGCCATGCCGCAGCCTTGACCGGTGTCAGCCTTTAGTTCCAGTGATTGTTTTCATGAAACCGCGGTTCTCGAGCGTCGCATACCCTCCATTACCACACAACGGGTCTCGTCAAACACCAGCAAAGCTACTAAAAGATCTGGTAATGGATACTCCCTCGCAACTCTGCCGAAAGCCATCATACTTCTCAACAGGCTGCGATCAGGGTTCAAGGTGCTTTCTACCCCTGTGCTATTGGAGGCCGTCAGCATCGTCGGTATAATTGTTAATGAAGCAGCACTGAAATCTAGAGCGGTTTCGCGGCTTGACAAAGGACGCTTAGGGTCATCGTCGCCCATGGCGTCAAGTCCAACACCATCCCCACCTCTACTGGTTTCTCATTCAATCTTCGATCGTTTGGATCCAAAGAAGCAACCTCTTAATATTTATAAACCGTCATCGTGCCTGGAAAGGGCCTTGAGGGGTTGGTCATGGATATAACGCAGATGGAAGAGTGGCTCCTCTTGCTGGTCTACTACAGGGAGAGAGACATCGCCGACGCAGTGTGAGTACGTCGAGTGAAATGTTAGGCGGTGCTCTCGGAAAGAAGGCGCGTTGGTCTTCTCGGGGAAGAGTTGATTGACACGTGTGCGCGCCAACGAGCGTTCCTCATGCTGCCCCAGAGAGCTGAGAGCTTCGGCGGGCGTCGGCTTCTGAACGCTCCCAAGGAGTCATCGAAGCAGGAGACGAGGGTGTGGTGGTCACGCTTATTCAGATCGTTGCTTTAATTCTGCAGGCAGTTGGCAATCGTTTCGGTTTTTGCCGAGGAACTCTGAAGTCATGGATAGAATCGAAGGTACCCCAATGAAGGTCCCGCAGCCAAAATTGCCCATTAAGGTTACTTGGATATGGCGTTCGGTAGCTGAGGAGGCCGTGAAGACCAAACCCTCTTGGTGAATGGACGTGATCATGCAGTTCAGAAGCCTTTCGGAGTAGAGTTCATGGTCAAGTGTCGAATGCCCCCTTTGCTAATTCCTGAGGGCCATCACCTTTCACAGACATCGAATTCATGGAGATACCTCTATAATCTCGCGAAGAGTATCCTTGACTTTGAGTACGTATCAGACCCATGAATCCAGCTCATTCGTGAAGGCTGGCATAGTCGCACCGTCGTCGCTACTGTTCCAGTCGCACCATAGTGTTCGAGGATTTCAGCATCTTCATCAAATGTGTTTGGTACAGGAGGACGATTCCAAGACAATCACGACAAGCACGACAACGTCTATGTGAGCAAGTCTTCACTCATGGGCCTGAGCCTACTCCGCATGTTCCAGGGCACAGGATGTCCTTCAAACATAGCCGTAGGACCTGGCAATTGGTTTGATGCACGGCGTTCGAATGCTTGCTCGGCAATGACATCTCAATGTCAAAGTAAGTTTGATACTGGCAGTGCAATTTCCATTGGGCCATTCGGATAGTCACCTGCTTCAATGATTCAACCCGACGCCTGCACATGAGAGAACACTGGCTAGGCTTTGGCAATGAATCTCATGCTGTTTTCATGGCCCAGAATTTGCCATAATCTCATATTGGTGATGAAAACACACTCACAAAGCAGTCCAGCAGTAAGCTTAGAGGATAACCTTGTAGGCACGCGAGAAGCTTTCTGGGATTTGCTCAAGGTTGCCTTTTGCCGGCACGGGCCATCTCCCACACGTGCGCCGCCAGACGTCATGAACGCGACCCAAAAATTTCCAGCATCACCACGGTAAAATTCCAACTTGAGGAACATTTGCAGAATCATCAAAAAGGAATTTTCCATCACCGGGAATCGAACCCGGGGCTCTCCGGTGCATCGCAACGATGAAAGCGGAGTATGTTAACCCCTACACTATGATGGATTGATGGAAAGCTGGTGCCAAAAGGTACACTATGTTGGGTGTCTGATCACCGGACATGGGTCCTAGATGGGACAGCCCAGAAGGGGTTGGTGTCAAATTGTCGAGTCACACGGAGCAAAGACTGCCAAGCCAGCCATCGAACAATCAGCGACTTGTTAGTTCTACTCGGACTTTCACAGACTGATTTGCGATTCTATGCGATTGATGACAGCCATCGGAGTTTCACCAGGCAAGCTTTTCAGTCTCTGCCAGCAAGAAGCGTAACTAACTGGCACTGTCTGCTGACCAGAGAGGGAAATGCAACTCCACACACAATTCTGCACAGGTTGTGTCACAGAAACCCGCGGCAAGCTATGGGTCCTCCATGTCAACTGAATCAAGAGAGTCTCTCGGGGCCTCCCACGACATTGAAAAGCTCAACGTGCCCGCTTCCCGTCGCCTGACTGGCATGTTTTGACTTTTCATCTTCAACACACTCTTTTGTTCCGCGCCATCCCAGCAACAACAAGAGACTCGCAACTCACAGCACACCTGCAGGAGCAAACATCAGATTCACAGCGGCATTCGGACCGTCGCTCGTCAGGTTACCGTCCCGCCACGGGCAAGGTTTCACAATTTTGGCGAGTCTTCGGACGCGGCGGCATCGCGAGCTTGGCAGGAAGCCGGACTCGACCCGAGCACGTTTGTGAGGCATCAAAGCCAAGCATCGCGACGGGACAAAGGTGCCAATGGAATGTCCGATGTCTAATTGCTGCAGCCGTCACGGCCGGGGGCTCTCCACAGCCGCCTGAAGATCACGATCTGGCCAACTTTGACTGCGGTTTGGGAGCCTGTCGTGGGTCACGGGGAATACGGACATCACCTGACCGCTACGTAACCGCGCCGAAGTTGGCGCATGGACTTTGTGCCAGGTGCTGACATGGCTGGTGGCCGGCGGCCAGCTCTCAGTAAGCTGTCGGGCTCTGCACACCCCCTCAACGGGTTTGACCCAAAGGGGCAATGAAACGACAAAACTTGCGTCTGAGGAATGCATCTCCACTGCGATCCACTAAGCAAGTGCCCCGCCCTAGGGTTCGGCTACGGAATGGGTGAGTTGCGTTGCAGACGAGTGCAGGAGAAAAAAAACAACTTGGTGGTGTGTCGATTGATGCAATGCCAGGCAGCACGCAGGCAAGGCCATTTTGCTTTCCAGGTTCGTGTCAGATGATTGGCTTTCCGATGTTCGGATGCCGCGGCGAATGACACGACTACCTCTGGGTCCGGCCTCGGGGACTAGTCGGGGACTAGAAGTTTTCTAGAAGAATAGCCCCACATTTTGTGTGTTCCTGCGGGCCCGGACCATCTGGACCCCGATCCGACGCTATGGCCAATTCGTCCAGACGGTCAGCTGGACGGAGCCACCAAATGAGGCACACACTGGTGCAGCGGTTGAACTGCCTGACCTGACGGTGTCTGTCCGCACGTCCATGATCGACTGCCAACTCAACAAGTGTCGCACACAACAAACCTTGATGGCATCGCTCTGCACCTGCCGGCTTGCTGCAAGTCAGCGATGAAAAAGACGAACAGCAGTTGCCGAGAGGCAAAAGTCTGATGTGATCGGGCCAATCCCGAGACCGGAGGATGACCTCAACTCCAAGCATGAAGGATGGGTGAAAATTATTTCAACCTCACGGCACATACGAGGATGTGACGAAACACCGTCAATCCCTCTCCCGAATGCTCGGTTCCTGCCGTAACAGCAGGCGCAGCCGTCGTGGAGGGTCGAGTCCGACAATTATTGGCCGCCATGGTTCTCCAGGCCTTTCCTACACCAGGATAGGCCATCACACCAACTTCGTCGCTCTTGTGTCTTGCCTGCCCGCCCTTTGGGCGTGCGTCACCATCTGCGGCGCACTGCGGCGCACTCGATGAAGACCTCCGCGGAGATGCAAATTTCTCTCTCCTCTCCAGGATCTGAGGCAAGCATCCAGTTAGTGCCTCGCTAATGTTGCCGCACCGCGCAGTTCGCAGGGATGTCGTCCAGCGCTAGGCCCTTTCGCTCGCGGGAATCTCTCCTGCACGCTCTGCCCGCTTCCAGGCCTGTCGTCTGCTGCTGCGGCACTTCCAAAGCTCCCGTCGCTGATCATCGAGTCGCTACCCGCTGCCGCGCGATGGCCTGGGCGACCCAGCGCCTGGAATGTCGACCATCCACCGAGGAGCTGAAGCGCGGGGAACGCAGTCCATCAAGTGCTTTTCTTTCTTTTTTGCTGCTCATGATGCCCCAGCCTGGCGATCATCAACGGGGGACTTGGCTGGGGTCGCTGGGCTTCGAGCTTTTGGAGGTCTTCTCCAAATTCAAAACCCAAGCTTCTCCATCTCGCCCCGAGCCTTGTTTTGGAGGACCACGGCTCCCGGGGGCGTTCTTCTCAGACCAGATCCCTTGCAGAGACCAATATTTCGAAAGGCACACAGGGTGTTTTACAGACGACTCTCATCGACGGCTAACGTTTTGCTCTCAGAGGTACATCCGACGCAGGTACCTCGATCAAAATGGACGGGTGGAGGGGCGTTGGTTTTGGGTGTGCCGCGCAACTGGACGCCTCCCGGATGCTGGCTGGAGCTCAGGTGATCTGAAAATTTGTTGGATGTGAACGTGGCTCCGCTCCTGTTCAGAGCCCGGCCCCAGCTTCGTCTGATGACCGCCGGGCTCGACCAGTCGCTAGCAACTCCGGGCGCCGCGAATACGCCTGGGACGTTTTGCGTCTGAAAGGTCTGGTGAAATGACCTCTTGTACGTCAAGGATGGCCGTGTTGATGTCTGCGGACATCAACCGCCCTGTGGTGGTCTGGGTGTCTTTCAAGTCTTATTCCAGGTCGCAAGGTAATGCTTGTGGAGAGCCTCCGAGTCGGAGCTTGGGAGATTGCTTTGATGGAACCTTAACATTTGCATCATCTTCTAGGTTCACTGTTCAGCACCGCGCATCACAACAACTCTGCGCGCCCACAGCCTCCCCAGGCCTGGGCAGTGGGAACTGGAGCAAATGGGACAATTGGATCGCGCATCACGATACATATAAATACCGCCCCCTATCCATCAAGGGCGTGCATCCCTGCGGACCCGGGGGAGGAGTCGTCCGTTCCTTGGTTCGACGTCAAACTCGCTCCGCCTGGATCTGCTGAATGGGTCTCTGTCACCAGCAGTGAGCGTCGCTGCAAAAGACGGATGCAAATGCTCTCGCGGGATCCTTGAGTCAGCAGTAGAATCACCTTGGGCCATCGGGTCTGGCGAAGCCTGCCGTTTCGAGACCCCTGCCGCAGCGATCCGACAAGGAAAGCTTTGGGCGGTTTGAAGGGCAAGGTTCCCCGTGACGACGTCTTCCCTGAGCTTCGAGATGAGAGCCCAGGAGCCGAGAGATGCCACGGGCAATTCCTGGCCGGAAGCCACGAGACGCAGGCCCAAAGTCAGGAACGTGACGGAGAGCAGCCCGGTGGTCGGAGGGGAAGCTCCCCTGCTACGCAAGCATTTGGCGGCACACTATGCGATAGGGCGCACTGGACAGCCAGATCCTGTCCACGGGTTATGGGCAGCGTTCGTCGTTGACATCCATGGCCTTGGATGGACAGGACAATTTGGGCCAATAATTGCCCACTTTCCAGTACGAGGCAAGTTGCCTTGGTTTCTGGCCAGCTTCCCATCCCACCTTCCCCACGACGAATTCCTCATGTTAATGCTTCGTGTGCCACAAAAAAACATGCCAGTCACCAGTTAAGCCAGGGGGCGTGTGGTTTTTGCTGTGCGTTAACATTTGGACGGGCGAGGTGACCTGGAGCCAAGTACCCGTTCCCAAGGCCATTTAACGGAGTCCCACCCCAATGTCCCCGGCCTGGTCGAAGGGGGAAGGGCTTTTGAAAAGCTTTTCGGATCTTCCAACAACCTGCATCGACCCTTTTTCGACACTTCTGTTGGAATTGCGATCACGCCGAAACCGCGAGACAGCGACAAACACGAACCGTGCAAGTCGTCGAGAAACTACGACCGGACGACAGCAACAGGGAGGCCGAGACCGCGCTACACGGACATCGCGCGGCAAGCCGTCATCACGCCGCAAAAACGCAGACCTAAACGACCGACCCTCCACCAGCAGAAGCGGGGTTTCTGGGCTGGCGCAGCAGCCGCGCGACCTGATCAGTGAAGCTGCATCGCTTCGCGAGCTGAGCTGAGGCGAGCTGCTGGCCTGCTGCGGCATTGCATCCACCAGCATCATCTTCCAATTTCGCCTTCCCCTTCCTGGATTTACTTTTGGGGGGGCAACAGCCGTCCATCCCTCCTGTCCATCGATCATCGTCGTGTGCCGCTGGTAGTCGACGGGGTTCCACGACGCGTTGCTGGCTGGTTGGTTTTTTTTTATGCCGAAGGATAGACACCACGCGCCGCATCGTCATCTGCTGCTGACCTCAAGTCCTCTTTTCTCCTTCCAGTCGACCCTGTCACATCGGCGGGTGGCCACCCTTCGGAGCAGGTGTTCTTGAGGGGATCCGGCCAAAGAGAAACGTTGGCCGCACGTCCTCCAGAAAATCCACCGTTGCGTTGCGTTGCCGCGCTGCATCTGCACCAAAACGTGGAGAAGACACGGGACAGACACAAGGTCGGTCCAGCCAAGCCAGCCCGCCTGCGGCGAAAGAGTGTCGAGACGAGACTGACCGAGAGGAAAAGAAAGCGAAAGAAAGGAGGAGAGACAAGCAAGTCCCGTCCTGTCAACGTGTCTGGGCTGGCTGAAGCAGAGCATCCCGTCCTTTTTAACAGGAACATCGACTGTGGCCGGAGCTTGGCCTGCAGCCCAAAGGTGCAGGGCTGTCGGATCCCCACACCCCCCTCGCACTCTCCTGATCGCTGGCCCGCGGTGCGGTCTTTTGCGGCCAGGCTAGGAGCTCGCACACACCCCCCCTTCCCTGAATCCCCTCCTCTTCCGGCCCTCTCGCTCCTACACACACGCTCTGTCCACAGGTCCACGTCCACGTCCACACACACACGCACTCATTCACTCACTCACTCACTCATCCACAATCCCCACCGTCGCTCTCTCTCTCTCTTCTCATCCATCCCTCACACCCCCTCTGGGTCCCCCCCCCTTCTCCGCCGCTGCACGCCCTCCTCCCACGCCGGCGGCCCTGCTCGGTGGTGTCTGGGTCTGGGCGAATGGCTGGAGTGCGCCCCCCCTCGGGCTGGCAGTTTATTATCATTACATAAAAGACCGCCGCTCTCTTCCATTTCCTTACACACTGCAACCTCTCATCGCTGCATCCCTTATCTCTGGGCTGAGATTCAACTGAAGCTCGATTGCGCCCGCTTGGATGCCTCTCCCCCCAGTCACAGTCTCAGCAGCGCAGCGCTCTGTACCTTATCTTGCGGCTGCGTAGATTTTCCCACCACGTTGGCGTTTCGCCCCAATTCCCGTGCGGGCGCTCATAGGCGCCACTGGCATCTCTTCCCCCGGATATCCCTTTTTCGGGCAATTGTTTACGACCCCGTCCCTGCTTGTCATCTCTCTTGCGCCCGCAACCACGCGCAAACACCCATACAACGAACACTTCCAGAACATCGTAGGGCTGGAAGTTCCACACGCCCCGACGTCACAACGCCCGTTGCGTTGTCTTGTCGCTGCATCCCATCGACGCTTGTCTCGCCTCGACTGCGAACCGGCCTCGCTGCCGCTGCCGACCGGCAACCTGCCTCAACTACCCCAGACGAGATAAGGCATGGCAGATAAGATGTCCATCGACAACAAAGATCCCGTCAAGGAGGACACTCCCGAGACCACGGGCTCTAGCCCCGAGGCCGACCAGCCCGCTGCCACCAACGGCACCGCTGCCAACGCCAATGCTGCCCCCGAGAACCAGCAGCCCAAGCGAAAGGGTGGCCGCAAACCCGTGAGTAAATCTTTATTGTCATCCCAAATCCCCCTCTGTGCCTATCTATCAACACCACAGTTCCCCGGACTCACGTCTGTGTCACACAACCTTAACCTTTCACCTGGGACGAAACCTTGTTTGGCCTTATCTCCTACCCCCGACCGAATGCTAATCGTTACCCCAAGATCTACGCTACCTCTGAGGAGCGTAAGCAGCGCAACCGCCAGGCCCAGGCTGCTTTTCGCGAGCGGCGCACCGAGTACATCAAGCAGCTCGAGGAGGCCATCCGCGTGCATGAGTCTAATCTGCACAACCTCCAGGCCGCTCATCGCACTGCTGCCGATGAGTGTCTGATGCTGCGTTACAAGAACTCTTTGCTTGAACGCATCCTTTTGGAGAAGGGTAAGCCCATCACGTCTCACATCTCAAGGACCACATACTGATCCACCACAGGCATCGATGTTCAGGCTGAACTTCGAGCCAAAACGGGCAGTCCCAACTTGGGACCGACCCACGCGCCGCAGAACATGGTTCAGCCTCCGCCTATCCAGCGGGCTATCTTGAACCGACACCACCAGTCTCGAAGGTCCAACTCGAGCATCGCCCCGAAGCTTGAGCCTGGCATCAGCTCTCTCCCTCCGCCAATACAGGCCGCTCACTCGGCGGCTTCGCCCAAGACTCGCCCGACCCCATCGTCGCACTCCAACTCTCCGACGAACACGGCCCCGTACGGCAGCCAGCCGGCTCTGTCACCGGCGGCCTCCGACCATGGCCCGATGCGTTCTATGGCTCCGTCCATGAAGTCGCAGCTCAGCCCCATGGGCCCGATGAATCCGGCCGCCCGAGCTCACATGATGTCCGGCGGTCCTCCCAGAGTCGGAAACAATGGACCATATTATCCGACTCCGGCGTTCCAGAACCACATTGAGCAGCTAGGCAAGTTGACCCCCTCCCCGTTAATAGAACTCTGTTCGTCCTAGGCTGATTCCGTGAGTACAGAACAGGAGTATGATGCCCCTGCAGACATGATCGACGACTCCGAGATCGACACCCCGAGCGGGCCCGGTCCATATCCGAGCACCTTCTCCGGCGACGCGCCACAAAACATGATGGCGTCCCCTACGTCTGTTGGTCCCGGCCAGCACATGACGACCCAGGCTGAGCAGCCTGCCCAAACGACTCAGGGTGCATATCCCTCCATGACGCAGCTGCTGGACACTGGCATTGATTGGGATCCCTTCGGGCTGAGCGCCAGCATGGCCTTTCCGTCGCAATTCTCTTTCGATACCAGCAACATGAGGTAGCGGTACGCCCCCGATGGACCAAGGTTCAACACCATCAGCTGCACTGAGTAGACCGAGCGAGCCTGGGTCCTAGGTGAATCGATTGCAGCACGAAGAGAAGGGAAAGGTTTCAAAAATGTTTCATCACGGCCACCGTGGCCACTGTTTTATCTGCCAAAAGAGAAGAAAAAGTAATCTTGTGTGAATTGGGAGGTTGCGGCGAGCGAAACAAAAAAAACTCGATACCCGGGCGACACGACATCAGCATTCGGACGGCGAGATTGTTTTCTGGGCGAAGCATGTAGCAGCGTCCTTAACCACAACAAAGCGAGGGGAACAAAATTTTCAGGATGGCTCCAATACCCGCGCCGCGGTCATCTACGGGAAATGCGACGACGATATAAAAGTACAACAAAACTCACTTGGTTTTTTTTTCAATCTCATTCGACACGGACAGTCAACTGGGCGGCGGAAATACCCCAAACGGTGGTTGGGCGGCCTGCAGTACTGGTCTATCACATTTTTCTGTCGTTGATAGGAGCTACATGAAGCCTTGCTCTGGTTTAATGGCGTTTATTACTTTTTTTTCACAGTCTCATCACGCATGATGATGATGATTATGCATAGGGCCAAAAAAACAGGAGGGATAAAAAAGTTTTCCATTTGCTGGCTTCAAAAAGTTATCATCTTTTTTCCTTTCTCTCTCACAGATCTTGGAATCTTGGTGTGTGTATCGTCGTCCGTGAAGTGGTCTTCGTCGCCTGGAGCGCCGCGCTCGTCGATGGCTCGTCGTTGCTTTGGACGGCCCGCTGCGAGGTCTGTATCGGCCGCCGGCGGCGGAAAGAGTGGGACACACGGGGGTTTTCCAGGACCGGCGGTGTCTCCTCTTTCCCTTTTTTTGCGAAGAACCTGTCCTACGGCTCCTAGGAAATGACGTGTTGGCGCGGCGGGCTGACGGCATCGCGAGCCATCGGAGTCGATTCCGTGCCGGATTCCTTGGCTGAATTTGAGTCATTCACTTCCTTTGCTATTTTGGGGTCTTTGGTTGGCATTTCCGGAAATATGAGGCATCACGAGCGAGCATTGGAAATTGCGTGGTCCTGTTTTCTGATAGACCATTGGTCCTTTCCTCGCAACCTGCGCGTTTGGTGCAATCTTCGTCATGGATTCCCAATATTTCCCCATCACGGGACATGCGGGCGCCTATGTAGTTAGGTAATGGCCAAGAGGTTACCAGCCCGGGGGGGGGGGGAGGGGGCCAGATACACGGGCTTGACACTCGAGAAAGAGACACGGCGGCGCATACGGAGCGGACGGAAGGCTGGGGGGGCAAATACGGCCTAGGGATGACAAAGGTGAGTTTTCCGTTGTTTCACTCGTCTTTTTTCCCGGATCTTCGTAAGGGACGAGAGCTTGGCCGCTCCCCAGGTGAAAGACACGTGGAAGGGGGTGTGAGTGGGTTTTCGAAGCTTGTGTGCGCCATGTGTTGCTGCGTCAGTCTGCATCTCCCGTCATTCCCCCCCTGCAGCGGTTGCAGGAGACGTGGGAAAGGAGGCAGTCACGACGAGAGCCTTGCGGAGACGAGGAGAGGGAGTGAGGAGCCGGCGGGCGGGCTTTGTCAGTCATATTGGCTTGGCCTGGCCTGGCCTGGCCTGGCTGCCGCCGTTCCGCCCTTTCTTGGAGTTCCTCTTGGTCATGAAATGTATGAGCATGTTCCTTTGCGTATTGGCCTTTTTTCTCTTGTCCGAATGGCTGTGTAAGCATAGGTTATAGCCAGCGAGCCAATAGAACCGACGAAATTCGGAACATGTTAGTAACAGGATTGTAACGGTCTGGGGGGAACATCAAGACAGAGAGAGGGTCAGGGCGTGACGTGATGTGACGGGACGGCCTGGCGTGCGTGTACTAAAAGTCTTTTTCCCCAGGTACGAGGGTACCTGACAAGATTGTGCCATTTTTTTCCTCCTGTGTGCCTTGTGCCTGGATCTTGATTTCTTGAAAATCTGGGGGTTCTTCCCCATTCCCGTCCTGATTGATTGCATGGCGCCCCGGCCGGCCGGCTGTGCGCATACTGTTGGGCCGGGAACATCTCCTGGCGCGTGCTGCGTGACACCGGGGGGGGGAGAGGAGTGGAGATACCATCACCTAATGGTAATGTCGGGAGGACCAGAGTTGAGAGACGGCGGACGGCAACCCCACTGAGGGCATTCGGGAATTACGTAAGTAGGACTTGTTTTTGGAGACGATGCGAGGTTTGAGAGAAGGTTACCCCTTGGGGTTAGGAGGCCGGAAGCTGTGGTGCGTGCGGCCTGCGGCCGCCGGCGATGGGGGACGACCGAAAGTCCTACCTCTCTCCGCCGGGGGGGGGGGGGGGGGGGGGGTGTATATGTGTGTGTCTGACGGATCGGAACAGACGGGAGGTGGGGAGCCTCGCGTTTCGGGGCGCCGTCTGCGGCAGGGTTGCGGAGCGCCCAGCTTTGTCCGGGCGAGCGGGCTGACGGCGGTACGTGGAAGTTGCTCTTGGCCTCGGTATGCGGGCAAGGGGTTGGGCGGTTGGTTGGTTGGTTGGTTGGCTGGGTGGTTTTCCCAGGGCCGTGTCGACATCGTGACGAGAACCTTTGTGGGTTGGTTAGGCACCGACGGGAGGAACCATTTGTCAGCTTTCAGAGGTCTAGACCTTGAGGATGACGAGTTTGGTGATCTGAGGACCTGGGCCAAGACGGGCTTGGCTTTGGTGGTCTCCTGGGTCGGGTGAGATGTTGCTACTTGGTTCCAGGAGGTTCGGCTATGACGTGGTTTGCCTTGGTTTCTGCCGTTTCGGACATGGAGTCGGGACTTGGGGACTTGGGGACTTGAATACGAGTTGATGTTGGTTTTGCGTAGTTGTGAAGTCGTCTGTTGAACTAGGGTATGAGTTGTAAACTGAGCCGTGGTAACAGGCTCACGGGTAAACTGTAGGACTTGGATCGTTGACCATTATGACAGGTGTTGACTTCACATAGTGAAGCTGCTTATGACTTCGTAGATCCATTTACTTATGGGAGGTTTGCTGGGAGTCTCGGAAAGAGTTGTACTGCTCTGTGCTGTTGAGAGTCTGACAGTCTATATCAAACCCACTAAGCTGTAGTCCGTAGCTAATTGAGTATTTAGAAATAGTAAAGTTATGAGAAAGCTCGAAACCTAACCGTTCAACATCTATACAATACGGGTGAAAAGTGCTTGTCTGGTGAAATGTAAAACACTTGAAATGGGGAAGTTGATTCGAAAGAGAGGTAATATATCATTCTGGGAGGACACGCGAACAATTCTATGCTAAAAGATAATTGTCCTCAACTCTGCCTTCATATAGCTGCGGGTAGAGGTCACCAAATGTGCGAGCGCATAGTTGGCATTTGGTCTCAGCAGCAGTTATCGTCGATATATGTTGAACTCCACGAGAAGAAGCCCAAAGAAACCTCATCGCCGTGAAGTCGCTCACTGTCTTACATTGCATTGAAGTGGTACTACGGAGTTTCATGATATAGCCCGTGGTTTCCAAAGCCATGCTCCTCATTTGGTCCACAAGTTAGTGTAGTCTCACTGGCTCTGGCTGCTCGACGCGGAAAGCCACCTTCTTTTGATCCCTATTCCTTTAAGATACTCTCATCATACGGGGTGGTCAGGATGATAGAGCAGCTATTCGGTACCTATTTTAGAATAGTTCCTATTCACTCTCGAGAACTCAGGACGAAAAATGACAATATCCAGGCTCCTGACCGTCTGTGCTCGTTGTCTTTTCAGACGTCGAAGCAGTGTCGGGGATTCTGCCTAAACCTTCGCTGCTATTAGTTCTAGTAGATGGGTAAGTTTTGGTGTTTTGTTCTTTTTAGGAATTCTAAACTCCGAGCTTACGACTTTCGAGGTGATGTGTCGGGTGAATGGGCAAGGTGAGGAGCGTGTGTTTTGTTCAGGCAGGAAGGTGCGAGGTGGCTCTTTCTTCCCAGGCCGCGCAGACTACTGCCTCGTGGCCGAGAGCATCGAAGCCTGGGCCCACTGAGGCTTTCAACTGGAGTCACAACTTGGAAGCTGGAAGGGTACCGTAGATGCGTGAGGAATCAATCATTCGGGCTGTCTCTAGCAGCAGCGCATGACCCCCGGAGCCCACCTTTTCCACTAAGTATGATCTTGCTAGTTCTCATTCACCTTTGACTTCATCTCCACCACGAACAATATGCGCCAAAAGATGAAGACCACGAACCGACGCGACGGCCCTCAAGCGGTTGAGGAGGTGGAGGAGCCCTCCAACTCCCTGAACATGGCCACCTACCACGGAATCATCTCGTTCTCCAAGTGGATGAAAGAAAAGCCCGAAGCAGTACTCTCAAGCATGGTGAATGAATCTCGGATCTGTCGCGCTCTCTGCTCCTGGCATTGGCACTGGAAGGACACGCTGAGCGATACATGTTATTATAGAGTCTTGATGTAAATGTGAGTCCGAAATTGATGCAGATATGTTGATAAAAGATTGCAGATACGGCTTCGCAGTCGCGTGAGTAGTAACTCGAGTGGAGGGTGAGGAAAACGCCGTTGCACATGTAGTCCGCCATTGTATGGAACGAGACACGAGAGTACCCAACTGATGATGCAATCATAGATCTATCTGTTAAAAATAAAATATAAACAAATGTCAACGGTCGTGGGAAACACCATGGAAAAACACCAGTGACCACGGTGACGCATCTGCCCCTGAATACACCAGCCTGAACCCTCGCGCCGGGGGGAAAAAAAACCCCCACCGTCCAGGAATAAACATCCATAGCGCAGAATAAACCGACGCAAAATCAACAACTTGGTCCGGTTTTCGAAGGGATGGTCTGAGGCAACGGGACCAGATCCAGCGCCGGTGCCGGGTCCGGGTGAGTTCATGTACCCCATGTTCCAGCCGACCCCATCCTTTTTGTCTGTTTGGAATGCATCCTGCTAAAAAAACTTGTTGCACCTGTGAAAGTTTGCGCGGCTGGCTTGTACCTCTCGCCGTGTTGTCGTTCGGGCGGTCGTCGGGATGGGGGTAGTGGGTACCTCCGTCCCGAGGTCTGGGGAAGCCGCGCCGGATGCGCCCCACGCCGACGGCATCGCGTCCTTCCGTTGTAGAAAAAAGGACGCGTTGGCGCAGGGGCGTGGCCGTGGCATTTTGTTTCCGGAGTATCCACTTAACGCAAGAGGTTCGAGTTCGAATACCGTGATAAATGGTGTTTGGTTACTTTTGTGTATCATTACCTAGGAAAATCATCGCTCATCAACCCAACCGGACGCCGTATTCGACTTCGTCATCTATCATAGCCTGCTTGACCTCCCCTCATCCATGATGGCACCACTCATCACAGGTGCCTGCTGTTCATCCCGACCCAGGACCAGCTCACGCCCGCCCTTGGTGGTCCACCACGCGACGCCAATGGTGGCCCTCTCGACGTCCATCTCGCCGCTGACGAGCACCTCCCAGAAGCGGTCCTTCACGGGCTGGCGCATGATGGGATCGGCGACCTCGTTCATCGTCTGCGCCGTCAACGTCAACCAGTCTTCGACGAGCGGCAGGGGCAGGAAGGGCAGCGAGTCGATGAGCGTCAAGACGAGCGAGCTCTGCTCCGACAGCGGCTCGTCGGGCGTCAGCCCCTTCTCAGCTTGACTGATGACGTCTTGTGTCAAGGGCAGGGGAGCAGTGCCCGCGCTCATGGTCTTGAAGCGCACCATCTCGAGGAGGGTCTCGGAAAGCTGTGGTTCCGTGAGGGAGATTGGGAATGGCGGGGAGACGATCTGCATGACCGTCTTGAAGGCGAGGCGGAATTGCCGTGTCGAAATCTGCGAAGGGAAGGAGGCGAAGAGAGCATCTATGTAGAACGGCACGAGGCCAACAGTCAAAGAGCTGTTGTGCGGACAGGATAGTACCGAGAGAACGGCGCTGTGGGCAGCTTCGAAAAGCTCGACCATTGTCGATGTGAGCGCGCCAGTGTGGGTAAGGTAAGCAGTTGCTGGCCGAACGATCAACGCATCACATGCGTCAGTGGGCATGTTGAGAGGCAGGTGCTCTGATACATTCAGGTAGAAGAGATCCATGGTCCGGTCTAGGGGGCTAGCAGGCACCGTGCCCGCGTGAGGAGCCTTGGTCTCTGACAAGAAAGCAACACACGCGTCTGCGAACCTTGCCAAGATGTCGAGAGAGGTGAGGTAGGTAAAGGAGTAGGCCTGGAACGCATTGGCCCCGTGTCTCGAAGAGATGAAGAACAAGTTCCTCAGGGTGTGTAGGGACTTTGTCGCAACCTGAGGAGCCATGATGTCGTTCCTCATGCGAGGATCGAGAAGACTACGCCCGACGATGGCTTGCATCACCGCAACTGTCGCGTACATGGACTTCTTCAGCACCTGCCACAAGACCGGCCATGTGCCCTCCAGCGTGTTGTGTTCTAGCCGAGCTGTTTCGTCGGCGGCGTCCACCCCCGATAGAGGGTTGCTCTGCCACCGCTGCAATACCTTTTGCGTGAACTCCATCAAAGAGTCTTGAGCCTGGAGGACAATCGCTGAGTCGGTAGCTTTCGTGACGGCGAAACCCGCCAATCTGGACAACGGTCCCATGCCGCCCATGAGCGGTTTGCCCTCGATAGACTGAAGCAGCGCAAAGGACGGCGAGGTCGGCGGCCAGTCGACAGTTGGGCCATGGTGCCTCACGTCCTTCCGGATATCGTCAAGGAACCGTCCGTCCTGGAACCCGTCCTCCCCAGTGATTGCCAAAATGGCGATCGGCAGAAGCGCATCGCAGTTGATGACACTCCGGTGAAATTCAGAGAGCAGCGGGAAAACATAGTTGAGCGCAAGCACAATCGACGCCGACGCAAACGAACCGTCCTGACGCTCCAAGGCGAGATTCGCAGCCGTGACCACCGCCTCCTCCAACGTGTTTCGCAAGCCCCTCGACAGCGACTGCTTATCGTTCCCCTCCATGCCCATCAGGATGCCCGTCAGGACGAGGAGGTGCTGCCATCGGTTTGACCGGTCGTCGGCGCCCTTGACGACGGCGCGAACCCAGGCGTCGCTGCCGAGGCCGCCGCCCTGGCGGGGGCCGTGGACGTTTTTGGCATTCTCGAGCTCGTTCTGGCGCACCCTTATCGCGGCGCTGTTGTAGACGCTTATGATGCGCAGGCTCGTCCGCAGGCCGTCGCGGCGGTGCCAGATGGCCGGGGCGATGAGCAGCTGCGATGTGAGAACGCCGAGGTTCAGCGGGTTCGAGAGGGTCGTCAAGAGGTTGGTTGTCGAGCCGACAATCTGATCCGTCTTGCGGTCATCGTGGACGTTCTGGTACAGTTGCAGGACTGTGTTGAGAAGTCTGTCGGCCGGCATCGTGCCAGTAGGGGGTCCGCTGGACGACGGTGAAAGCGGCGGGTTATCGTGTTGAGATCACAGAGAGCGACGTGGTGTTCGGTCGGGTGGCTGTGGCTGCGGTCGACGTCGATGCCGATGGCAGGACGTCGGAACTGGCGCGGACGTTTTTACCGAGGCACCTGAAAAGCGCCTAAAGCCACGCCTCGAGCTCCCCCCCGAAGCTGCGCCATCCCTGCAACACCTCCCAAGATCGCCCACCCAACCCCAGCAACTACGATCGCCCGCGCAGCCGCAAGCCTCCAAAAGCGTCAACCCACCGACTTCAACCCGTGTCGCCGACGTCGAGTCGCCGGCACGCCCTCGACCATGTCCTCCCGCGCGCAGAACTACCCGCCGGCGAACTACAAGGTGCCCTCGTTCCCCAGCATCAACTGGCAGCTCAGAGACCTCACGGACGACCATCGCTGGAGCCTCTTCTACATCCACGACATTTGGCGGTTCACCGTAATATGGACCTTTATCATCTACGCCGCCGTACACATGGGCGCCGCCGCCATCACGATCGCGATGCATACGAATAAGCGAGGGTCGTTGACGTATTTGTGGGCGGTGCCGCTGCTGTACGCCTTCGTGGCTGGCGTGCAGGCGTTGTTTGCGGGAAGCGTCGTCGGTCTGATGTAAGTGCGCACCTCCGAGGCTGCCGTCGAGGCCATGGCTGACGTGTGTGTTTGACAGCCTCGGTGCGGTCTACAACGCCGGATACTTCTCCATGTCGACTTGGGTCCCTCTCCTCTGGGGCGTCATCAACGTCTTGGTCCTCATCATCTCCTCCTTTTCCATCCAGGGCGGTCTGTGAACGACACATGCAAACAAACGTACGCGCACACACGATACGAGGAAACACGCAGGCATTAAACTAGATAGTAGAACTATAATTGATGGACGTCGATAACGCCGTCGCGCCCCCGTTTACCGACGGCTGCGACGGGGTAATCTTCTTGATGACGTGCGCCGGGTTGCCAGCGACGCACACATAGTCCGGCACATCCTTGGTCACGACGCTCCCCGCGCCGACGGTCACGCCCTTGCCGATGGTGACGCCCGGCAGCACGACGACGTTGCCGCCGAGCCAGCAGTCCTCGCCGATGGTGATGGGCTTCCCGCTCTCCGGGCCGCGGGTGCCGTTGCGCAGGGTGGGATCCAGCGGGTGGGTGCCGCTGTAGAAGGAACAGTTGGGGCCGATGAGGGTGCGCGAGCCCACGGTGATGAGACAGGTGTCGATCCACGTGCTGTTGGAGTTGACATAGACGTTGTCACCGAACCTGGAGACCGGATGAGACGACATTGAGGAGACGAGGAGGGCCTGAGGGTCACGTACTTTACGTTGTAGCCATAATCCATCTTTATCGGGGCATCGATCCACGGCCAGTTCTCGAGGAGGGCATCGTCCTCGTCGCGGCGGGGACGCGGTGGAGGCAGAGGAATGGTGTCCCCGTTGATGCTGTATAGGTTAGGTCCATAACTCTCAATGGCGGCAGACAGGGGGCCCGGTGGCAGTACGCCCAGAAAACAGAGTATCAAGAGGCGCATATTACTCACTCTTTCCACATGCCGACAAGCGTGCGGCGGCTCACGTCACCGGCGTTGTTGAGCCTGGCGCATGCCGACTGGCACCGTTTCCGGTCCGCAATTAGATCGGGAGTGAAGGCCCAGTAGAGCTCGCCGTTCCTCATCCGGCGGCGGTTCTCTTCCCTGTCGATGGCGCGAATGTCCATTGTTCTCTTGGCCTGTATGTGCATGAGTGTGGTTCGGGGGGGAGGGAAGGGCGACGGCTTGTCGTACGAAGCTGATTTGTTGCAAAAGGGGGACACCGGCAAAGCGGTACGCGTGTGTTTATCCTAGAGTCTGGACAAGGTGAAGCGAAGTGAAGGGGGGGACAAGGTATGAAGCGAGGTGTACCGTGTGCGCGTGTGGTGTGTTGGACGGACAAGACAGGACAAGACCAGACAGGAGCAAACACCCCCAAGACTTTTTGTAAGGCAGACGAGATGGAACGAGAAACAACGGTAACAGCAAAAGCCAGCCCTACAGATCAGATCGTTGCAGTGTCCTCTTTTTTTTCTCTTTCTTTTCCCCCGCCAACGCGCAGAGAAAGTTCGGCGATCTCGGGAGATGGGTGCCGGGCGAAATCGAGCCACGAGTAGTTTATTTCTCAAAAGTTCCCCCTCTCTCCCCACGCGCGTCGTCTCTGGATCTGCTGCTCAAGTGACCCGTCGGACTCAGAAGAAGCAAGTCGGTGAGCCCGACACGCACCCCAAAAAAAAGGGCCGTCAGTCGTAAGCACCTGGGCGTGGCCAGTCCCAGTCCCAAAGCGCATCGAAGACCGGCCGCGGGGGGTCCACGCACTTGCGTCATCCGCCCCTGACCCTCGGCCCGCGCTCGCGCTTGGCCTTACCCGTCCCACCCAGAAGAAGCCGTTCCAAATAGCAGTGCAGCAGGCAGGTGCAGTGTGGCAGACAGCACATGCCACACACACATGCACACACAGGGAAACGTTGTCTCCCAGACGGCAGGGCGGCGGTGGTCTCGGTGAAGGAAACGGTTTAAGGCGTGCCGGGGAGGGAGTAAACAGTGGAAACAGCGCATGCAGACCCCGTCGACGACGAAGACAATGTGAATGGAACTCGCCTGCCCGGGCTGAAGTGGATCCCCTCGGGCCCGACTCTCGACGTCTCTCCCCCCACAATGTGAATTCCAACGTCCCCTTTTCCCCCCCTCGTGCCTCTGGAGTCTGGCGAGCTTCACTGCATCTTCCACGTCTTGAGCCTCCTCCCACCCCACCGTCACAAACCGAGCATTACACCCACCACCCGACCCGAGCACGCTGCAGGGAACAGACGCGGAGAGTCGCTTTGCTTCTTCGCCTTTTTTAGTTCTTTTTTTTTGGCCTTGCCCCCTCGACCAAGATTTGACAGCACGGGAGGGGCGCGCGCGATTACTCACTCCGGCCGTTCTACGCTATGATCCAAAGTTGAACAGAGTTGGCTGTTATTCAAGGAAAAAGTAAACAAGACACAAAAAAAGTACACTCGTCTTTTTTTTAATGCATGGAATGACGGCAGCTCGGAGCTAGAGCCGCCACCTTCTCCGTCCCTGCTTGTCACCCACACACACAAATCACACCCCTGCCGCTAGACACCTCACCTCACCAATCTGTCCTGTTGCCGCATCCCGCGGCACCCATTGGCCCTCGAGTGCCGACCTAAACCCTCACAACATCGGATCGAAACCCGTGCAGTACGGACGGGCCGCAAAGGAGAAGAAAAAAAGGAGCACACGACACGATGTCGAGCTTCCGTCGGGTGTAAGTACCTCAGGACCCTCCCTCGCACCCGGCTATCCCCCATCCCGCCCGATCTTGCCGTAAACTCTCCGTCGTCAGACCCCTGGAACACGGCATCCTCTCTGCATCCCTCCCTCCACCGCACCCCTCAACACCATGACCCCGCCATCACGATGTCCTCGCGACGCAGGCCCTTGAACCCCCTCTACCACGACCCAGCCAGCCTGCTGGACCATGATGCCTCTGATCTCGCCCCATCACCTCCCTCACCACCACCACCAAACACTAACAACCCTCCCAGCGGCGCCCGCCCCTCCTCCCCCGACGCCCCGGGCAAGGAATACTACCCCCACCAGCGCAAATCCCTCGCCGGCATCGCCCTCCGCGCCTTCCTCCTCGGCGCCGGCCTCCTCACCGGCCTCCTCGCCGCCGTCCTGCTCCTGGCCACCACCTCGTCCCCCCTCTGGCGCCTCCCCTTCTTCCTCGCCGCCCTCTCCCTCTTCCACTTCCTCGAGTTCTGGACCACCGCCGCCTACAACACCCCGCAGGCCTCCGTCCACGCCTTCCTGCTCACCGCCAACTGGCCCGCCTACGCCATCGCCCACGCCACCGCCTTCGCCGAGTGTCTCCTCACGAACCTCGTCTTCCACGGCTCCGTCTGGGCCCCCTTCGGCCTCCGCCCCGCCCTCCTCGCCGCCGGCCTGCTCCTCGTCGCCCTCGGCCAGTCGGTCCGCTCCCTGGCCATGGTCACCGCCGGCGAGAGCTTCAACCACACCGTCCAGCACTACAAGGCCGAGTCGCACACCCTCGTCACCTCCGGCATCTACGCCTGGTTCCGCCACCCCTCCTACTTTGGCTTCTTCTGGTGGGCCATCGGCACCCAGCTCGTCATGGGCAACGTCCTGTCCTTCTTCGGCTACGCCGGCGTCTTGTGGTACTTCTTTTCCAAGCGGATTCGCCACGAGGAGGAGCTGCTCATCAGGTTCTTCGGGGACGACTACGTCGCCTACCGCGAGCGCGTCGGCGTCAAGATTCCCTTGTGCTGATGATGCAGTGCAAAAACCTTGCAGAGGGACCGTGTACAATACTCGTGTGGTGTCAAACAGCGCCATTATTATTTTCTCAATAGCCCATTTAGATACAAAAGAAACGACAGGCAGTGACCCGTCTTTTACAACGCCGTTTAGCCGGCTCTAGACCATGCCATCTGTCTGCTCACGCTGCCGTACTTAGCCTGCCACGCGTAAAAGTACATCAAGGCGGCAAACGGCTGTCCCAGAATGGTGAAGGAAACCCAGAAGATGCAGTTGCCAATCATCTTGCCGGTGGGCGACTGCATCTTTTCGAGAGGGGTGGTGATGGCAATGAGAGGAAGCTGTAAGAACATGCCGGCGAACGCAACCCCTGACATGAGTTAGTATCTGATTGTTGGCCTGCAAAGGTTGACTTACCAATGATGTTGTGGGTCGGCACACCAACGAGAACCTCGTGGAGCACCGCCGAAGCAAAGAAGACCGCGAGCTGGGCCGCCTTGGGGCTCCAGCCACGGCCAATCAAGGGAGAGTAGACGTGACGCTTGAAGTACTGGTAGACAGGCTTGTTCCACAGACGCCAGTAGGCGCCCAAGCTCTCGCTGTTCCACCAGTCTTCGTAGAAGCAACGATCTCCAAAGCGGGTGACCTCAGCAAGCGCGTTGAGGAAGGACTGGAACAGAGCGAAGAACCCAGCCAGCCAGATGACCAGAGAAATGGTGGAGAGCTTCATCAACCGCTCGAGGATCTTTGGCACGTCCAACGACGCGATCTTGTCGAGAGAGTTGATCAAGACAGGGGCGGCATACTGAGCGCTGGCGAACCAGATGAATACACCCAGACCAAACACCTCTGCCATCCGCTTGCCGACAAACACCCATCTGATCTTGTCCGTCCTCGGGTACGCGGGCTGGTACACCAGCGTCGGTGCCCACCAGAAGTAGGCCAAGTTGCCCATAGTGATGTTGTTGGGGTAGGGGCACTGCTGGTAGATTTCGGGCATGGCGGCAAGCTCGCCCTTGACGGGGTGCAGATAGGCGTGTCGCAAGTCTCGGTTCGTGAAGGCATACGAGGCCGTCTTCAGCCAGACGATGATGGCGTGGAGTTCAGTCAAGGTGCCAATCAAGGGATGGTGGATGTGGAAGTAGACCATGTAGGTCGTGATGGCCAGGGCCAAGGTGATGTTGACGGCGTGGATCCAGGCAATGACCTTCCAGGTGGAGTTGAATCGCGCGCGTTGGTCTGGTGTCGGGCTCGCAGCGCCATCCTTCGACTTGGCCCGCAGACCTCTGGCTTGCTGTGCGGCGGCCAGCTCAATCAGGTAGGCAGCAAAGAGATGGCAAGGGATGAGTGCGTATAGCAGCAGGCCCAGGAGGACATCTTGCCGACGGAAGTCGTGGCATCCAACGCAGATCAAGACGCCATACTACCATGTGTCAGCGATTCATGACCAGGGTCAGTGTGACAGCGGCAGCCTACTTTTTGAATGTTCTCAATCATCAGACGAAGATTACCGACAACTACCCACGGTCAGCCAAAGCCATCAAGCAGCCCAGCGCCGGTCTGACGTACTTAATACGATTACCATTAGGTTCCTGAAGCCCAAAAAGCTGGGCGCGGTGTTGGAGTCATGGCTAAGAGTAGACGGGCGCGAACTGTGGTGGACGGCAGCGACGTGTCTGTATTTCCGTTGGACCGCCCTCCGCAGGTCCTCGGCCGTACGGTGATTCTCGGGTGCGGAGGCGGCTGGCTTCGCAGCCTTCGGCTCGGCGGTGCCATTGCGTGGGTTACGGAGGGAGGAGCTGGTTGCCGAGCTCTCGAGGCTCGTCACCGTGGCCGTGTTCATGGCGGGCAGCACGTCCTGAGAGCGATTGGGACTGGGACGAGATTGCAGCGAAGAGAGAGAACCCATACAGGGAGAAAAATGCGTGCCGCTGGGGATGACGAGGGGAAAGAACGGGAAAGTTTAAAAGGGTGAGGAGACGTAGTGGTGAGCAAAAGCTATGTATATGCAATGCAGGGAGTAAGTGGCAAGCGCGATAAGATATCGGAGTGTAAATATGCAGGACACCAGCCCCAGGACCAAGCCCGGCTGGGGCAAGAAAAGTACGAATTGACTTCGTGGCCGGTGTTTCCAAGGGAAGACGCCCGACGCCCTCGATTCGATCCGAGCTCCTCAAGCTTGGGGAGAAGCTATCTGGATGGCGAGCGCATTGGCATCGGACTGGATTGGATGAGGGGCAATTGCGCGCGAGGGGGCAGTCGGAAGCAGCAAAGGGGGTACGTCAAGGCACAGGGCAGGGGGGGAAGGGGGAAAAACAGGTGGAGGAGGCTAGGCCGACGCCCTCAGCCCTTGAAGCGTGGGGATTCGTCGTGAACGTGGAGGAATGATGGAAGAGGAGGCGCGCTGACGGCAGGAATGCAGGCGACGTGCAGTCCGGGACCTGTTGCAGAGGCGGAGAGGGGGAGGAAGAAAAACAGAGACAAGATGCAAGATGCAAGACAACAAAACAAACGGCGAGGAAGAGGAGGCGAGAAAGAGGCAACTGGACGATGGCACGGCCCCGGGGATTGCAAGATTGGAAGGGGGGACCTTGAGAATGTCAGGGTCGTCGAGCCGTCACGTCTGGCTCTGGATTGCCAGCAGGGCCATCAGGGCCAGCAGCAGGGCCATCACGCCCAAAATCACCTTACGGCGTGCTAACACTGCAACGAGAAAAGCGCATGCATGCACGCCAGGGGTGCTACGGCTCCACGGAAAGCGACGGCGATCCCCGGTGCCCGTTCTGACTGGTGGAACACGGGGCTTCGTGGGGCCTGGCAGAGAGAAATTGAAGAGGGAGCCGTGGCTGAACTCTATCACATGCTAAACGGAAGGGGGCTGCCATCTGCGGCCCTAGGAAAAGACGATGGGTCACAAATCGTCCCTAATTATCACCTCATTCTGTCCGTCTTGATACTTTGGGAATCGCACCAGGTGGGAGCGTCGAAAAATAGAAATAGACGCAGGCCAAGGTCCGATGTTGGCCCGGATAACCGTAGTTGAGGCGCCGATAAGAACGCCGACTGTGGCGTCGGTACCTGGTACCTAAAGCTTCAGGTCATGTGACCCTAACGAAAGCTGCAGCTGGCCTGTGCACGCGTCGCGGTTCATTTTCACTGGGTTGGCGACAGCACCAGCCTCATGGACCGGACAGTACCTAAGAGCATTATCCACCAACACGTCAAGTTGCGACAGAGTTAGCACTCGACATCTTACTCATCACCTCAAGCTAGATACTGTCCATTGACCCGCTGCGTGCAAGGGGACCGGCTCATGAAAGCCTAAAGATGGCCTACGATCCTCGAGGGGATCACCATGACAGGAGAGGGCCACCCGGAGAGGGCCAAGAGGGAGGCTTCGTGAGAGCTAGGGGACGACGTGAGTTGCCTCAGTCTTCTTGAAATGGGTCCTTCCATCAAGTGAACCGTTGCCGTCGCTGCTTGCACCGCTGAGGCGACAACCCGCACTCAACCCAGCGCCCAGCGGGACCCGAGACACGGACTGGAGGTATCAATAAGCAGCGCTGACATCTCGCTTTAGGTCCCGTCACTGACTATGGATCGACTGTTGCGAATTGGATGCGCCATCGCGCCCCGGTAGAAGGGGATGCATACACTGGCGAGGCCGAGAGGCCCAGTGCCAGTTTCATTGTTGATGTATGACATCCAACGCTGGCCCCAAGGGCCTTGCTAACATCGGCACAGTTCATACCCCCGGCTGCAAGAAGGACAGATCCTGGAGACACGATACCAGTGAAGCACCTTCACTCGTCACTTAACAAGATCAAGCATCCCATCAACGTCGTACGATGGACACCAGAAGGCCGTCGACTATTGACGGCCTCCAGCAGCGGAGAGTTCACACTATGGAACGGCACGGGGTTCAACTTCGAAACCATCATGCAGGCCCATGATTCTGCAATCAGAGCACTGGCGTACTCACACAATGACGACTGGCTCATCTCAGCCGACCACGACGGTAGCGTCAAGTACTGGCAGCCCAACTTTAACAACCTCCAAAGTATCGCTGCACACAACGACCCGGTCAGAGACCTCGCCTTCAGTCCAAACGATTCCAAGTTTGTCACGGCATGCGATGATTCGACACTAAAGATTTTTGACTTCGCTGGGGGAGTGGAGGAGTCCATCTTGAAGGGCCACGGCTGGGACGCCAAGAGTTGCGACTGGCATCCGACCAAGGGCTTGTTGGTATCGGGATCCAAGGACCATTTGGTCAAGCTATGGGACCCGAGGACTGGCCGATGCCTGACCACCCTTCACGGCCACAAGAATACCATCACCAAAACACTTTTCGAAAAGGTTCAGGGCGACTGTCTCGCGACGTCAGCGAGAGATCAGACTGCACGCGTCTTTGATCTCAGAATGATGCGCGATATCTGTCTGCTGAAGGGACACGAGAAGGACATCTCTACCATCGCCTGGCATCCTGTCCACTCAAATTTGCTCAGCACCGGCGGCCACGACGGCTCCCTGTACCATTACATCCTGGACGAGCCGAATACGCCGGCCGGCCAAGCCCAATCTCTCGCGCCGTACGACAGTTCGGACCCATCCACGACCAGCGCTCAGACCATATATCCAGCCCACAAGGTTCCGTACGCACACGATTTCGCGATCTGGTCCCTGGACTGGCACCCGCTGGGTCACATCCTGGCTTCCGGTTCCAACGACCGCATAACAAGGTTCTGGTCCCGGAAGCGGCCTGGCGATGCCGACGTTTTCCAAGACCGTTACCACATCGGAGAGGCTGCCGCCGAGGCCCAGGGAACATGGGATCGTCGTGGAGGTCGTCGTCAACGACAGGAGGAAGAGGAGCAGGAAATGGAAGACGAGATGGACGGCCTTGTCGACCAGAAGATGCCTCTCAAGCAAGCTGCGATCCCTGGATTCCCTGGTCTCCCCGGTCTCCCCGGTCTCCCCGGGCTGCCTGGCCTTTCTATGCCGCACAATGGTCCCGGCGGTCCTCCATTACCACCACCGCCTATGATTCCCGGCGTCGGAGCCAACGGCGGAGGTCCCCCGCCACCTCTTCCGTTCCCTCTGCCGGGCCTGAACGGCGCGCCTCCGCCGCCCATCCCCTTGCCGGGTGGTATCGATCCCAGCAACCCTGCCGACCTTGCCAAGATCGCCGAGATGATTCAGAAGGCCGGAGGCACGATCCCTCCGCCACCGCCCGGCGGCTTCGCGCCCCCTGGCCTGGTCCCGCCGCCGAACTTCGTGCCGCCCCCTGGCTTCCCGCCTATGCCTATGCCGCCGCCTATGAATGATCACAACGGCAACGGCCAAGATGCAGGCCGCGGCGGCAGGAGGGCTCCGCTCCCCAGCCAGGAGGAGAGTCTCAAGGCGGAGCAGCGACGTGGTAACTACACGAGATTGAGGTAGCTACGCAATTGAAACAAAATTGGCCGGTGGAGGATGAGGACGGTGTGGATGTTGATACCCTAGCGTTGGATGAACACCAAAATTCACAGTCATGCTGGCAAAATACACAAGATGGCCGCCTCCAATGCTTGTCAATGTCCTTGTCTCGTATTGTATGAACGGCAGTCTGGCCGACTGCCTGCTGGCGGGCCTGTCTAGTGTACAAATGCCCCCCGCCCTATGCTTGCGCCGTAACTCTCCTTATGCGAGTCTGATGCGACCACCCATGAGACCGCTTCTCTCAAACGTACAGGTAATGGTACAGACATGAAAAATAGACCCGCCGCATCCAAGATCGCCCCCCTAATGGAGCATGTGCGATTCACAGTGACTTGAAATGCTGCACCCTATCCCGTTGATCTTCCCCAGCTGATGATGTATATGCCCCCGAAGCGCTCACTTCTTGCCAAAGGCCTTCTGCCTCTCGGCGTACTCCTTCACGATGATGGCGCACGACGTCTCGGTGCACAGCCTCTTGCGGCGGTGGGGCGCAAGCTTGGACGCGAACTCGAGACCGGCGGCGCGCTCGACGGCCTCGAGGGGCATCTCGAACTCGGCGAGGGGCTTCTCGTTGGGGATCCGGGCGTTGGGCATGACGAAGGCGCCGATGGCGACGTTGCCGCCCGCCTTGCCGTCCTCGGCGAAGATGACCTTGTAAAAGTGCGTCGGCACGGCGACGTTGGGCGGGTTGCCGATGACCTCGTACTTTGTGTACCACTTGCCGTCGGCCGGGTCGCGCTTGGGGAGGTACAGCGGGCCGGTGACGATGCGCACCGAGGGGTACCTCGCGGTCAGCCGGCGGCAGAAGTCCTCGAAGTGGGCCCAGTAGTCGCGGTTGAAGCCGTCGCCGACCTGGGGGCACATGTTTGTGAGGTAGAAGGTGTCGTCCATGGCCTGCTGGGACCACTTGCAGTCGGCGGCGGGGACCTGGTGGCCGCGGTCGTAGCCGCTGCGGAAGTAGTCCTTGAGCTTGGCCTGGAACTTTTCGGGGACGGAGGGGTCCTCGAGGAAGGCGCTGTTCTTGCGGTCGCCGCCCTTGTGGGCGAGGGACTCGGCGGTGATGTGCTCGACGACCCAGTGCGGGTTGCGCGTGCGGCGGTCGTAGCTCGAGATGAGGCCGGCGCGGGGGGCGAGGTCGGCGACGGGGCCGGGGAAGCCGTACTCGAAGAGACCGGCGGGGTCGACGATGCTGCCGGGGACGGCACCGGGGACCGGAGCGGGCGCGGACGGCGCGGGAGGGGCGGGCGCGTTCTTGCTCTCAAAGACTTGGGTGCTGGGCACCGGGACGGTGGGAGCGGTGGAGAAGGAGTTTGTCGGCGTCGAGGCGGGGGCCGCGGTGGCGGACTGCTTCGGGCTGCGGAGCGAGTACACGGCTGCGGTGAGGGCGGCGCCGCCTCCCGCGCCGAGGGCTGCGACGAGGGCGACGGATGTGGCTTTCGACATGGCGGGCTAGGTAGTTTCGACCGGGCGTTTTCGCTGTGCGAATTTTTTCTTTCTCTTTTTTTTTCTTGAGGAAAGAAGAATGATCAAAAGACAAGAACGACGGGCGGCCGGCGGTCGTGACACTTGCTTATTAGGCCACGGTAGCGGGAGGAAAGGGCATGTGGTCGAGGTGGTGTGGTGGATTGTCTCAGCTGGTTTCTTCACGGGACCGGGATCTGGAGCTCGGAGGTGGAAAATTTTGGGCTCACGGCGCGTGGCCCGCCGAGCGATCTCCAGGGTCGCGAAGTGTGAAATTTTGTGTGATTAATCCAATTGAGCTGACAAACTGCCATCCAACGCCCCCTACCCCCTACCCCCTACCCCCTACCCCTACCCCCCTCTGCCCGTCTTAACCTTTGGCTTTGTCGATAATACCACGTATCTCCTTCTGGAAGTCTTTATAATTATTGATCTGCTTAATCTCCTTTATATTTAAATCCGCTGTGAGATTACTTTGTATTTTGGTAAAAGTTTTTTTGATAATGTTAATCTAGTATTTTTATTTTTTTAACAAACTTAACTAATATTAAGTAATATATATAATAATAATACAGAATATATACTAGACTTTAAGTAAAGTAGTTTAAAAAAGTCGATTAATTATATTTAATATAGACGGATAGTTAGTGGTCTTATGTTTTTGAGTATAATAAATATTAATTAGGTAGTTAATATTATAGACTATGATAATTTAAGAGAGTGGTTTTGGTCTAATCTATCTAAAGGTATAATAAAGACAGTCAGAAGCCTTATTTTTATACCCTCTAGTAAACTATAAAGGTTATTCACAAGTCTTATAATACACTGTATTACTCAACCTTAGTGGTTATTTATAAAGGTGTTTAAGTAGGCAGTAAACTGCTAAGTTTTTGAGATACTTGGTGAGTCTTTGGCGACCGCTGCGGCGTCCCGAATATGGTCTAGTGATCTCCAGGGTCGCCGGGAGCTTGTGTGGGTCGGCGGCTGCAATGTCCCGAGCATTTGCCGGGCAGCTGGCAGCGAGGCGGGGTGGAAGGATTTCGGGGTGCAGGAGCGGCCGGGGGGGCTGGAATGGGGCTGGTCTCGGTGTAGAGCCTTCACCGGGGCCAGGTGAGGCGGGAAAATGGAGGGGAGGGCGGATGACCAAAAGCCAGGCTCCGATTCGCGCTCCGACCAGACCCTGCCGTCTCTTTTTTGAAATCATAAATCCCGGTACATCAAAACAACGACGGATACCAGACAGCAATAGTAGTAGCATGCCCCCCCTCCCTATTCACGTGGGTTGGCATCTCCCTAGCAAGCGCTTCGGGCGGCATTCATCAATGAGCTGGCGCACATCGCAAAGGGGTCACGGGGCTCGACTCCTCGAGGGAGGGCGAGGATACCCTGTACCTAGCCCGCCATCCGGGTTCTCAAAGCCAAGGCCCTGGGTTCAGAGTGCGGTGTGTTGTCAACCGCCTGCTTGACTCGCCGGGAAACATGGACGGGGCATCCCAACAAAGCGGCTGACAACGTGCGCTTGGTGGTTCTGTTCCCCCCGGTGACTCTGGAGCAGGTACAAACAAACCTGTTGTTGCATCGACTCTGCCTCTTCCCATCAAAGAGCCGCATCGTACACTACCTACCTAATAGGTAATAGAGTGAAGGTGGGTTCCTCTCGAGGAGGGTCGGACGGCAAGCTGCAGCAGGGCGACAGCCAACTACCTTAGGTAGAAAGAAGTACCTTGCAAGGGACAAATAGCAGACAGCCAGCATGCAAAAGAAATTGAAAAGGAAATGGGCTTTGTCTGGGCGTGAGACTGCCTCTTGATGAGTGAGTCCTGGGAGGAATTTTGAGAACCTTGATGGCCTCGCCCAGGTCATGATTAAGGCCCCAGCCCCCCGGTCATCGCACAGAAACAACGCAGCGGCTCCATCGTACAGCGCCAAATCCAGCGCCCAAATCCACTATTCCGCGCTGCCGGAAAGCTTAAGGTGCAGACTCTCCTAAGGAAGGCAGGCGCTCTCCTCCCCCCCCACCATTTGCCGTCCCAGCGCAAAACACACTTGCAGCGCCCATTTCTGCATCCGCCGCCATCGACATCACTACCTCCCGGCAACACAATACACTTTCCTCTAGCCCGTCTTCTTCTCCCTCCCCTACCTAGATCTCCCTAAACAATCTACCCGCGGCGAAGATCACGACCCATTTCCGAAACCTTCAACCTACCCGTATACGTTCGCATCTCCTGCTTGGAAACCCTGCGTCTCCTGCGAACCGACATCCTGTTTTCGTACTACGTCAGAGGTCGCCCGCTCTCCCGCAGCAGATTGAAGCAGCCACACCGACACCGTTGCCCAGACTGCTGGGATTTCGACGACACCTGAACTTTGAGCCCAGCGAATCCGCATACGCGAAAACGACATCGAGTTCCCTCTTGGCCCCTCCATGCACTGAGCACCGAGACTACTGCAGGCACCGATTGGAGGCGCTGAGCCCACGCAGCTCATCATGGAGGCGACAGAGGTAGACAACGATACCAGGGGGTGGATCATGTGTATCGTGAGCGGTATCGGTAGGTGATGGTGCCTTTTAGGCTCGCGCTTCGGTCTGCTGGTGGTTGAAATTTTGCTGACAATTGTTGGCAGCCTGCGTTGTCGGCGCATCTATCATTTGCGTCGACGTGATTGTGCGCTGTTTCCCGGGAAAGCGCAACTTCAGAATACAAGACAGCAACGTCTTCCTTGCCTGCTCCTTGAGCTTGAGCTTTGGCGTCATGGTAAGTTGGTCACCGGTTGTGCGCTTCGATCGTTGAGAACCATTACTAATAGTACTGCCGGGTTACAGCTTTACTCCGCGCTAAACAACATGCTCCCGTCAGCGAAACAGTATCTTAAGGAGGATGGCTTCCAAGACCAAGCGGCTGGCTTCCTTATGATGGGCGGCTTTATCGGGGGCTTTGTCGGCATACAGGTGATTTCGCGCCTGCTGCACCAGTACATGCCGTCTCATGTGGTCGACTGCGACCACACCCACAACGAGAGTGACACCCGCTCGCGCAGCCAAAGCAGGAAGACATCCCTCTACACGTCCAGTCGTCGGTCGTCGCGGCGGCCATTTGTCGAAAGCGTGGCCAAGAATGGTCACGCCACTGAGTCTACACCTCTGCTCAATGGGGAGACGACGCGAGAGAACGGAGCTCCGCTCATGTCTAAGCGACATGCTTCCAGCAGGGGCAGCTTGAGTGTCAACACTACGCACTCGACGCCGGCGCGGACTTCGCGAAGCCGCGGCGCGACTGTGGAAAGGCGACCGTCCATGGCCCAAGTCCAACAGCGGGTCATGTCCTTCGTCAAGGACACCAAAACTAACTGTGATGAGGAGGGTCCTTGCTTTGGGTATACCGACCCGTGTGGCCAGGAATGCTTCAAGCATCTTAGCAACCGCTCGGCGGCTTCCTCGAGACACCCGACAATGCTGAGGACGAGCATGGGACAGTTCTATGCCCACAGCCACACTGACTTGGGAGACTTGGAGGAGGGCGACTCTTGCCATTCGCCGATCAGCGGCAAGGTGCGGACCAGCCGTGCGGCCTCGAGAGAGCCTCTGCCTTCTCAGGACCATGCGGACCACGAAAGCCAAGAACACGCCCACGGCCACGGCCACGACCACAGCCATGATCACGAGCATGACCACCATGCGCATAGCGACCATGAGCACGACGAAGACGTAGAAGCCCAACATCACCACCACGTCCCTACGAATGCTTTCCTCTCCCTTGGGCTACAAACGTCCATAGCAATCGCTCTTCACAAGTTCCCCGAAGGCTTCATCACCTACGCCACAAACCATGCGAACCCGTCCTTGGGATTTAACGTGTTTATGGCCCTTTTCGTCCACAACATCACCGAAGGCTTCGCCATGGCTCTGCCGCTGTACATGGCGCTCGGAAGCCGCCTCAAGGCCATGGTGTGGGCCGCCATTCTCGGCGGCCTCAGCCAACCTCTGGGCGCAGCCATCGCCGTGCTGTGGTTTAAGCTGGCAAACCACACTCACCTCACCCCGAACGCCATGGCTTACGCGTGCATGTTTGCCATCACAGCCGGCATCATGGTGAGTGTGGGTCTGCAGCTCTTCGTCGAGGCGCTCAGCTTGAACCACAACCGCAATCTCTGCATCTTTTTCGGATTCATGGGCATGGCTCTGCTGGGCATCACCGGCGCCATCGCATCTACGCATTAACGACATGAGGCATTCGTAATCGGCGTTTGAAGTTCAGACTCGAAAGTTTCTGGGAGTCACGGATCGGTTTTTTGTCTTTTTGGGTACGGGTCGGCGGCATATATACATTATACCAACACGGCTTATCGGATTGGCAGTTTCAATGGTTTTGACACAGGGTCAGGTCGTCGCCGCCGTTTTTCCCAGTTTTGAGATGACTTGTTAGTGAGGCGGTGTTGGCCTCAGTATTACCTGCATGGGATATTATAGATTCGGGCATCAGCAATGGATATGAAAACTACTTCACGTAACCACAATCTTCCCGATAAATGCCACAATAACTTTTTCGATTGGACTATGCGAATATATTTGATTTAAGCAGCAACTTTTGGTGACCCCCCATGTATCAACTTTTGGTGTGGCCAGCTGGCCGGGTATCAATGTGTGTCGTGAACAATAATAATCATACAAGTCTGCTCATTTACGGCAGGCTCCCGAGCGCCGGGTCGACGAAGCGGGTGAAATCCTCGTCGATGAGAGCGCGCATGGCCGCCTCCTCCTCCTGCCACGTGTGCGGCGGCGAGTCGAAATGGTCGCCGGCGCCGACCCAGAAATCGCCGTTCTGGCCCGGCTCTTCCCCGGTGGCGTGGGGCGGTAGATTTTCGACGTCGATTTGTGGTTGGGACTGGTCCCAGGATCGCTCGTTGAAGTCCGTCACGCCGGGGATGATGCCGTACAGGGGCAGCTCGGGCATCTCGCGGTCCTCGCCAAAGGGTGCGGCACTGGCGTTCCCAGTGGTGCTGTCGGCTAGACTGAGAATGGCGGCCTCGACCTGGTCCATCTGTGGAGCAGCAGCAGCAGGGGCAACCGGCGGGTGGTCGTCGAGATGGACCTGGAGGTCATGATGGCGGATGAAGCGGGCGTTGCAGCCCTCCACCGTACATGTAATGTTGCGGTTTGTACCAGCAATGTCGTCAAGGAGATTAACCACCCCATCGGTAGGTTTGTTGGGCTGCGGCCGTTTCTGTCCCAGGTGGACGTAGCGGATGTGGTCCTCGAGATTCGCCTTGGTGATGAAGCCTCCCCCACAACCGCGCTCGTTTGACCACGCCACCAGATCCGCAGGGCCCTTGACGTCGACTTCACCACAGACGAACCGGAAGCCCTCATGTGCGGTACGGATGTGCACGGTGAGGTTGTGCTTCTTGGTGAACTTCTTGTCGCAGCCCTCCCAGGTGCACGCAATCGTCTTGCGTGCCTCCACCGGGATGCCCGAGTGCCGCATCTCAACATGCCGCTCCAGCTCCCACTGCCCGGTGCACTTGTAGTCGCAAAAGATGCAGTTCAGATGCTCCTTGCGGATGTGCGCCTGCAGGAGCGAGAGCGATGTGAAGCCGACCTTGGTCGACTCTCCACCGTCGTCGCCGCACTCCTCGCACCAGAACTGCGGCTCGCTGTGGTCGCGGCGGGTGTGGTTCCGCAGGGCGCCCTGGGAATCGAAGCCCGCGCCGCAGCCGGGCTCCTGGCAGGGATAGGCATGTGCGCCGAGGTGCTCGGAGCGGATGTGGCGTTGCAGGGTGTTGTGCTTGCGGAAACTGAGGTTGCAGGGAGGGTAGTCGCGGCAGCGGAAACGCTCCTGGCCGGCGTGGACGTCTTGGTGGCGACGAAGTCGGGTCGCCGTCAAGAAGGACTTGCCGCAGCCGTCGTGGGTGCAGGTGTAGGCGCGCTCCTGGGTGTGGGAGCCCTTGACGTGCTGACGGAGGTGCTTCTCCTCGCGGTAGTCCTTGTCGCAGCCTGGGTAGGTGCACTTGAAGGGGCGGTCATCCGTGTGGGAGCGCAGGTGGGCTGCCAGGCGGGCCGGCCGGTTGAAGGTCTTGTCGCAGTCGGGATATGTGCAGGGAATCGTCTTAAGGTCCGAGGGGAACTTGCGGGAGCGTGTAGTGAGTGAGGTCTGACCGGTCAGAACGGTCTCGGCGTCGGCGTCGGCGTCGGCGTTGGGTGTCGAGCCCGAGTTGCTGGCGGTGTCATCGTAGTCGTCGTCGCTGGGTACTGAGACGTCATGTCAGTGGTCTGTCTACTATACACCGCTGTAAGAGAGGTGCATCTTACCGGCTCCTTCAAGTTGCTCAACCCTTGACCTCTTGGGTTCGGAGGCAAGAGCAGCCTCTTGGGCCTTTCTTTTCGTCATGACGAGCAATTGACGAAAGTCATGCCTTCCTTGACGTTGGAAAGAAGTTTCGTCGGTGGGATGCAGGCCGGTGAACTTATTTCTGGCAGAATTCTGCAGGCGGTGAGACGAAACTTTTTGTGCGCTTCCCACCAGCCACTCGAGGGGCCGGGGTTGACTCGGTCCGGATAAGCTTTTCGTTGCTGATAAGGCTAGCGCGGACCCACATTCCGACCGACTCAATCGCAGCCTCGTCAATAATTTTTTACGGCTGGACCCAGCTAGAGACAACTCGTCTTTCCCCGCGACACCAACCAAAGACGCGACGGTCCAGCGCCCCAATTAGACAGCCCGACGACATCACCATCCCCTAGTTTAAAACCACAGCAACTGTCGGCCAAGATGTCTGACTTTGGCGACGACGATGTTGGTGGAGCGTACGTTTAGAGAAATTTTTGATGGAAAGATGCGCGGCTGTTGACTGACGCTTACCAGCGACGAGCCCATGTACGAGGACGAGGGCGCCGACTACTGGGACCCCGAGGTGCCCGTCGATGACGAGGAAGTCGGTAGAGCCGAGGGCGACGAGGAGGACGCCGACAACGTCGTCGTGTCGGGCGACCCGTCCGCCGCGGCCAACGCTGGGAAAGGCAACGAAAAGTCGCACCGTGACAAGAAGATTCCCGACGACCAGCGCACCACCACGCCCTACATGACCAAGTACGAGCGAGCCCGCATCCTCGGCACGCGCGCGTTGCAGATCAGGTACGACGACGAATCCTACCCCCCGCCTCGAGGGGCAATGCTAATACGCGTTCCCGCAGCATGAATGCGCCGGTGCTGGTCGACCTGGAGGGTGAGACGGATCCTCTGCAAATCGCGATCAAGGAGCTCCGAGAGAAGAAGATCCCTCTAATCGTGCGCCGGTACATGCCGGATGGATAGTAAGTGCTCAGATCCAACTGTCCACGCAAGCCGCCTGTGGGCTCCCCCGCAAGACGACACTCGGCTAATCACTACCCCCTTCTGCAGCTACGAGGATTGGACCTGCGAGGAGCTTCTCCAGTGAGAGATTCTGGCTTTCTTTATTCGGGGCAAGGAGACACGCGACTAGATGCAAGGCACTTATACCCATCTCCTATTGTCGTTGCCTGAAAGATAGTCAGATCCCGAGCTGAGTCCCAATCGTTTCTCTCTCTCTCTCTTACTTGTTGCGCATCGGGTCTTGCGTCTGGTTCCAGCACAAAGTTGAGAAGAAGAAGAAAAAGCACCAACCAAAAAAAGAAGACACAAAAAAGTAGTGTACTTTATTTCGATTGCATTGAGCGTGGCGTTTTCTAGGAATTGGAATTTCTTCAGACTCTAAAATTCATATTGCCTGCAGTGTGAGAAAACAATCCCCATCAACCTATCATTGGAGCTTTTCCCCCAAGTCTGCTGAAGGGTCGTCGTGAGACTGCATGTGCAGGTCATCGCAGGCTTACGCGTTTCTTCGCTTGGATCATCGCTAGAGTGGTAGCCTGCAGTGTAACTGGTGGGAGGGAGAGCTCCGGGGTTCGTCTCTCGCAGCTCAGCGTCCCCGGCTTGACGAGTCAGACAAGGGCCGAATCGTCGGCTGGGCCCCCTTCCGGCCCGCGAGCCTCCCGCCTTCCGGAGGACGGGAATGCGGCCCCGGGGGTTGCGCTTTTTTTTGCCCTTTTCTCACAGGTGATTGCGATCGACACGATCAAAAACATGGACAAACAGCCAAGCCACCTTTCGTCGTCCGAATTACACGTAAGGTTTGGGGCATGTTTCCGCATTCGTGATTTGCAGGCGTTGCTAAAAAGGAAGGTTAACAGAAACAAGGTTGCCAAGAGGGTACCGGAATGCCTAATGGACACTCTGGGACTATGCTGATTGGTCCTCCGTGGTTGACAGCCGCGTTGAGCCCGTGGCATCTCTCGATCTAGAGGTGATTGTAACCGACCGATCTGAGGGAACCCGCGCTACTCTCTTTTGGCTTTCACTTCGATTTGTGCTCTTGGCGATGGTATGAGAAGCGCACGGGGGGAGAGTATCTTCATTGTGAACCCGACAATTACCTCGGTATCTCTCGTTCATACGCTTGAAGACAGCGCAAAATGGTCAGCCGAGAGAGATCCTGTCGTCTGTCAGACTGCTTCTCTTGACTCGGACCCCCGCATAGCCCGCCGGGCTGCGTAAGACCGCGACGGTCGTTCCTCCCCACGCAGCAAGGGAAGAGCACGACTGCAACTGAAGGAGGCTCCCGTTCCTCCGCTGCGAGCTCGCCGATGATTCATCCCTACACCTTCAGCTGTCTACGCTGGTTCCCTACCTTACTCAAACCCCCACGCCACAACCTTCCCGAACGCGAATGTGGCGGCTCTGCCTCTCGCCTCGTCCGTCCTCGCAGAATGTTACCCCTCTCTCTGTCGCTGTATCCCGCCCCCCATAGTTGTAGTTGATCCATTATTACCTTGCGGCTCGTCGTATCTTGGTCCAAATCACACCCCGTTCGCCGCCGACATGCGGCGCTACGACGGTGGATAGACGTACGTGTCGAGCGTCGAAAGGTCAGTCGTCACGGCGTCCCTCGACACGATGATCCCAGTGTGACCCGGATCCGACTAGCTGGGTAGCTTTGCGGCTTCGCGGCTTGATACCCTCCCTTTCGTCCTTGGCGAGCAATGGAACCTGGCAGAGGGGCTGGCGAGAACGGGGTCGTGATGGTGCTTCGCCCCTTGCCGTGGTGCGAATGCTCGACTAGGTCCTCCAGAGACTTTCATAGAAGAAGCATCTGAGTTCGCCGTCGAGTAACACGGAAGCAGGCCATGACCTCCTTATTAGAGTCTGATACCGAGGCCACCACACTCGCTTCCTACGCGATACTCTTCGTTCCCTGCTTTTGTCTTCGTTCATCATGCTCTCCCCGTCCGCCATCCTCGCCGCGGCCCTCCCGCTGCTTCTCCTGCAGCCCGGCGGCGTCTCCACGCTGGCCATGCCGAGAGCGGCCGACGCCACCCAGGACGCCATCGACTCGGGCTCCGTCTTGTCAGACTTGAACCAGAAGGCTTACGACAACGTCCTCGCTCGTCTGGCCTCCAACGCCGGTGGCTGCAACAAGGACAAGGTCAGAGTCCGTCGGGAGTGGTACGTTGTCCCCCCCCCCCCCCCCTTTTTGCTCTCTGCTGTAAGGGGGCTCCCGCGTGGTTGACGCCAGCCAGGAGAAAAATGCCGGCCGAGGACCGCTTCGCTTTCAGCAACGCCGTCACGTGTCTCCAGGGGAAGCCGAGCCTCTACACCGACGTCCCCGGCGCCGAGTCCATGTTCGACGACTTTGTGGCTCTGCATCAGGACTTGACTCTCAACGTCCACCTGTCGGTATGTCTACGCCGACCGAGGAGGGCCCCTGTCCTTCAAGATAACTCACTCTGCAGGCGACCTTTCTGCTCTGGCACCGATACTACATCTGGACGTACGAGAAGAAGCTCGAGACAGAGTGCGGCTACACCGGTATGCTCCGCCCAACACAGCACCCCCCCGACCACTACTAACCGTCCAGGAAACCTCCCCTACTGGGAATGGGGCCTCGACGGCGAGGACCCAGCCATCAGCCCCGTCTTCGACGGCTCCGCCACCTCGATGGGCAGCGACGGCGCGCCCGTCGACCACGAGGGCCTCGTCCTCTACAACTCCATCGACAACTCCACCATCCTCCTGCCGCCCGGCACGGGCGGCGGGTGCGTGACCAGGGGCCCCTTCGCCGACATGACGGTCCACCTCGGCCCGCAGGCGCTCCCGGACCTGGGGTCCGTGGCGGCCGACAACTCGGCCACGCCGACGGACGATAACCCGCGCTGCCTGCGCCGGGACCTCAACGGGTACCCGCTGCGTCGGTTCGCGAGCTTCCGCAATACGACGGCGTTGATCCGCGACAGCCAGAATATCGAGATCTTCCAGGCCGTTGCGCAGGGTGATTCGAATTATGTTGGAGAGGGGCAGCTGGGCGTTCACGGTGGTGGGCATTATGCTATTGGAGGTATGTAACGGGCTCCTATCTGTTTCTTCCGGAGTATGGTACTGAAATGGTCAGGTGATCCGGGTGCGGATTTCTACATCAGCCCTGGGGACCCGGCCTTCTACCTCCATCACACGCAGCTCGACCGCGTGTATTGGATCTGGCAGAACCTGGATTGGGAGAATCGTCAAGTGAGTTTATGCCCCTGTTGACCCCCAGGTCCCGGCCGGTGTGCGATGAAGTGACTAACCAGCGACCAGGCCATCTTCGGCACCAGCACTTTTGCAAACGTCCCGCCCAGCGCGAACGTGACGTTGGACGACGCCCTCACCTTGGGGCCTCTGGGAGACAACATCGCCATCAGGGAGGCCATGGACACCCTCAATGGGCCGTTCTGCCAGGTGTACAAGACGGACTAATGTATATTCATCACCAAGAGGACCGTTGCCACCTTGTTGAATTTCAGCAGCGGCAGCCAGTCAGCATCATTCATAGAGTTTAGTTTCGTAAGACGAATGAGAGGTTCCTTTGTCTGCGAAAGGCTACGGTAACATGCGAACAGACTTGGGCGGCAAACATTGTCAGCATTGCGTGGTTGGGCCGCGAACCTGTGTGAGAAGATGAGATGAGAAGCAGTTGTCCCAGGCAGTTTGGAAAAAAGCCAGGCCTTGACGAGTCAAGGCTTGGAAGAGCGGACGGGCGAAAATAGAATGAGCAAAGTGTCGGAGCATATTCCGACTGGGGCGTCATGTGTTGTCGCCATCATGCGGCGGGCGAAGTTACTAAACGCTGTCGAGCGGCGAAAGGCCTTTAAAGCCCCGTTCGCCCTCCTTGCAGGGGTGGTTCTCCGAGACTCTCATCCCCCAAGGAACAACCTGGATACGCCGCAGCCGGGCATGCCGGACGCCCGGCCATGATGTTTCTGCCATTGTGGAAAGCGTACGGAGGTGCCACTAGGCGGCCTGTCTCCCGTGCGGCGCCCCCCTTTTCCCGGTTCGTCACTAGAAAGACGGGTCGCGACGAACGCCCTCCCCAAGACCGGCATGGGATGCGTCGGGCAAAGGTGGAACCACCCGACTTCATGCCTTATGCCCCGTCCAGCGATTTGCAAGGCTGTTTTCGACGAGCTAGTCTTTTTTTCCTGTTATCGAGATTGGGTCGCTGTTGACGACTGGGCTGTATGCCATGCTCCGCACGATCGCTGTCCGGGGAGGAAGAAGCTCGTAGACCAAACGGTCGGACGGCCTCGTGGAGCGTTGGTCAACGGCCCCGTCCCATCCACCATGTGCGTTGCCAGAGACCAGTCCGAACCCGAGTCATCCGTCGCATGCTGTCGTCGGCCGTCTCACCATTTCTTCAACTTCCTTGGCGTCTTGAGTCCGAACAGCCCGTGGAAGACGCACAGTGAGCTTCCTTCAGTAGCCTGGACACCCTCCCTCTTCGTACTCACTCATCCGAACCCGAGTCGTCAATGTCGTGAATCATCCACACAAGCCTGCTTCAATACGTTGTGGCTCAGGTCTGCGTGGCTTGTCTGCCATTACTCAAACGGCCTGGCGGCCCTCGGACCTCCAGTTCCATCCCATGAGTCCGAGTCTCTGACAAGACAGCATGAACCACTCGAATGCTGTGTGCGCCGGCAGCCACGGATAGGCGCTTGTGGCTGGGCGGCATCTGCTCAACGACGAAGCATTGTTGCAACCGCCGGGCTGCCTTTGCAAAGACATCCAACGTCCACACTGTCACCTGGACGCCATCGTCGGGGTTTCTGATCTCGGCCGATGCCGAGAATCTGCAGCGCCGGCGGGTGTCTTCCAGACAGCTGGGATTGTGTCTTAGAATCCCGGTCTGGCATGAGTGATGGGCAGCTTTGACTGCTCTCCCGACGAGGCGCGACCAGGATGGAATGCCCAGAACAATAGCCGTCAGGAAAGCTTGTCGATTAGCGTGTGTGCATGTGGGTGTGTATGGACGCCATGTCCCTCGAGCTTGCTACCCTGTCGAATCATTCCTGTTAATGCCATATCACTCTCGCGGAGAGAAGCGAGTCGATCCTTGGCGGCGAAGCTCGCCGGTTGAGCAGTGCTGCGTAGCTGGCTAAGGGCGATATACACCAAACCACGTTGAAAGTTTCAATGCCATGGGCCGGGTGTTTGACTTCCGCGCTCTGGACGCGTCCCCAGGATGTTCGCGGGAGGATGTCGAATGAGGGGTTGTTGGATGGGCAAGTGAGGAGGTTGAGTTGGGCTTGCCAAAGTCGGGAGCTGTAGTTTTTTGACGCTCTTCATTGCCTAGGTACCTAGTAAGACACCCAGGGGAGGTACATCCGCTAAGCTTGCTCGGGTGCCATCCCCTCATGCGCCGATGACGCATCCCACCACTTGCAGAGCTCTCCGGTCCCGCACGACAATGCGGGGTTCGTTGCGGCATTGAGCGAAAAGACCACCACCAAAAGCACCCACCCACACACACATACCGCCGTACGGATACCTTACACACGCACACAATTCGCGATAGCTACGGCGTGCAAGTAAGTACCTCTACCGGGTAGCCTTACTGTCTTTGGCATGTTCACGCCGTGCCGCTACCTGGGCTGCTGGAACGGCGCGCCAGCTGAAGGTTCCCTGCCCATGCTGCGCAACAGCAGCAACAGTGGGGTACCTTACCAGTCGCTCCCTACCTTCGATACCGCAGGTATCTCTGACTGACCCCTCCTCTCGCTGGGCGTACCGGCGGTCATGGTGGGGTAACTCGAGCATCATCACGACCCAGGTACAGGTAGCTCGACTCAACGGTGCAATGGCAGCAAAGCAGAAACGAAAGCCTCTCGGCCAAGACCGCCCCGTCCTCCACTTCTGCGAGCTTGACCCTCCCCGATCTGATCTCAATGGACATAACTCGGTGTTTTATTTATTAGACGCCTCCGGTACCTCCTGCTCGACGCCGGCCCTTCTCCTCTTTACTCCAGCCATAGAATAATACCATCCATCATTCTTCTTCTTTTTCTTCTTCTTCATCTCTCTCTCTCTCCCCCATCTCGTCCCCGTCGACAGTTTGCGTGAGAGAAACACAGCATTTTTATACCCCATCCAATTGAGACGATACCCCCAACCAGCATACACACATACACAGACCGCCCAAAATGTCCGGCTTCCAGACCAAAGCGACCATCACCTCCTTCGGGGGCCAGCTCCTCAAGCTCTCCCACAAGTCCACCACCACCGCCACCGACATGGCCGTCAACCTGTACCTGCCCCCGCAGGCCACCACCCGCGCCGTCCCCGTCCTCTTCTACCTCTCGGGCCTGACCTGCACCCCGGACAACTGCACCGAGAAGGGCTTCTTCCAGGCCCAGGCCTCGGCCCGCGGCGTCGCCGTCGTCTACCCGGACACCTCCCCGCGCGGCCTCGACCTGCCCGGCGAGCGCGACAGCTGGGACTTTGGCGAGGCCGCCTCCTTCTACGTCGACGCCACCCGCGAGCCCTTCCGCACCAACTACCGCATGGAGACGTACATCACCAAGGAGCTGCCCGAGCTGCTCTTCCGCGAGTTCGCCGGCAAGCTCGACCGCTCCCGCGTCTCCATCACCGGCCACTCCATGGGCGGCCACGGCGCCCTGTCCCTCTACCTGCGCCACCCGGGCATGTACCGCAGCGTCAGCGCCTTCGCCCCCATCGCCAACCCCTCCAAGTGCCCCTGGGGCGAGAAGGCCTTCTCCGGCTACCTGGGCGACGACCGCGCCGAGTGGGCCAAGCACGACTCGACCGAGCTCGTCAAGAACTGGAGCTACGGGCCCCTGAACGCCCTCATCGATGTGGTATGTCCACACGTCCCGGGCTACCAGATCACAGACTAACCGACAATGGCGCAGGGCCTCGGTGACAACTTTTACATCCAGAAGCAGCTGCTGCCCGAGAACTTTGAGAAGGTCGTCAAGGAGAAGGGCCTTGAGGGTCTGAGCCTGAGATACCACTACGTAAGTCGACATCGAGACCATGACTAAAAGGAAAACGAGGCAGCGGTTAACAAACGACGACAGGGCTACGACCACTCTTACTTCTTCATGGCCTCCTTCGCCAAGGACCACGTAGACCACGCCGCCAAGCACCTCGGTCTCGGCTCTGCCTGACTAGATGGCCGGACCCAAAGACTGTAAAGAAACGTAAATGGGATAATCTTTGACGTCGTAGGTGTCTGGAAGGCTTGATAATTGGCACAGAGACGGAGGGTGGATACCATAAAGTAGTATGTGTCTTGCGATTTTGTGTGTGTGTGTGTGTGTGTGGACAAATATGTGCGCGCGTAGTCGACGTTTAGTTTTGAGTAGTATGCTGCTGCTGCTGAGATTCTGAAATTGAGAACAATAGCCGACATTCATCCACCCGTTTCCATCGTAACCTTCGTGAAGAATCAAAGAAAATGCACACTGCCGCCGCCACCCCTTCCCCTATTTTTTCGCGCGGGCCACTCCGCGCATGATGTGAGAGCAAAGCTAGAACGCCAATGCCGGTGGATATAAAACAAGGAGCGCCCGCCATGATGGAGTATAGTCTAGAACCATGCAAACGATGAAGCCGGGAAAAGCGCCTAACTGATCCGTCTCTCCACCTCGGGACTCACGCCCTCCTTCTCGAGTTTCGCCCGCATCTCCGCGTCCGCCTCCTTGCGTATGCGGTTGTACGCCAGCTTCTCGAACCTGCTGAGCGCTTTCCACCAGTGCTGCCCGGCCTCGTGCTCGCCGATGCGCTCCAGCAGGTCCGCCGTCTTGAGGCGCACCTCGCGGTCCTTGTGAAACAGGCCCAGCGCAATGTAGAAAAGACCGGCGTGGGACTCTGGCGCAACGCTCAGGAGCAGGCAGATCTCGTCGTACGTGTAGATGTACTTGGAGAAAGCCACGTAGATTTCCTTGCTTTGCATCGGGTTGAGCCGTTGCGTCCGCAGCCGGTCGTGCATGTGGTGCAGATCGAGCGCCTTGAGCGGCCTGACCTGGTACATCTGTGCGAGATCCTGAGATGGTCAGTTCGGGGCCCTTACCACGGGGACTGTTGAAATGCTTACCTGGATGAAGCTGTAATAGCTCCGTGTGTTTCTCCATCCCTCGATCCTCGTCACGTTGCCCGCAAGCTCCTTGTATTTTGACTGCTCGTCTGGCCATACGTAGCCGTGGCCGTTGATCCCGATGGTGCGCATCTCCAACTCGTCGCCGCCAATGTAAAGAGCGCTCGCGCCGTACACGCTCTCTTCAAAAGCGGCAGCGATTCGCGTGAACTTAATCACCCAGTCTCGCCACTTGGCCCGGATAACTCTCTCGCCATGCCTGGCTGCAATGCTCCTCAGGATGTCTTGCATGAAGGCCGCGTCACCCGTAAGATCACTTTCGGCGGCGACCTTGGATGTGCCACCGACGAGTCCGGCGTACGACGGGTTTTGTTGCTGGAAATACACCATTCCCTCCGTTGCCGGGGCCGGGTCAATCTTACTGCTGATTTTGACGCGACCGGTAGGAAGATCGCAAAGGACATCCCACCATTCGGGATGCAATTCAAAAGTCGGGTTTGTGACACCAGCGATAAATCCAGGTACGTTGAGGAGGTCGTCAATCTTGGTCAGATCCGTGTAAGGGAATGCATGTCGCGTAAAACCCCTGAGTGTGCCGCCGGATGCCAAGGCGCATGCTGCCAAGACCGCCTCCGCAACCTCGCCCGATGGCATATTGTGACCCAGGAAGATCACCCGCTTTTGCGTCAACAGCGCATTGACCAGGACGATGATCGGGTGCGTATGGGGGCCATTTGTCGTCAATTGCGGGTGTAAGGGAAATGGTTGTGGTGCTTTGCCTTGAGGCTCCGAGAATTTCTGTATCAACTTGATCAAGGAGAAGTCGCCGACGGTTTCTGGCATAATCGCAACAGGGACCTTGATCGGGACCGGAATACCCTTGTACATGACCTTGCTTTCGAACTCATGCGTGTCTCGGGGAACTGAATACGTTGAGCCGAGCTCAATGTGGGCTTTGGTTCCTTTCCTGGAAACGCCTGGCAGCTTCGGAGGATCCCGACTTGCATCAAAAGGTTGATCAGCAACGTGCTCGCCATTGTCTTCGGCCATGCGCATTTGAATCATTTGCTCGAATTTCTCCACAAACAGGTCTTTGTTGTCGCTGGCCTGTAGCAAGTGTCGCTCCAGCAAGCTGAGTTTCGGCATCAAGGACAGGTCCATTGCGTTCACGGCGTCATACAGCATGGCCAGCGTCTCGGGCACCGGCGCCTTGAAGTACTCGTCCAAGGCCAACAGGAGAAGGGGCTAGAAGTGATTTAGCCGAATGATTGCGCGACTTGCAGAGGCGCGATCTTACCTTGTATATGTGCAGAAACGGGTGCCTGGTGCAAATAGCCATCGCCTTGACCACGGCACCTCTCTTGACCGTCTTGTCCTGCTTTGTATTGACCAAATTGAGCACGTAGATCAGTGGTGGCCCTTCTCCGCCCTCGGGCTCGTCGTCCGTCGAGGAGTCGTCGTCGTAGTCGTCCAAGTCATCCAGATCTTCCTCCTCGTCCAGGTCGTCAGCCTCGTCCTCCTCGTCGATAATTCCGGCAGCCCTGTTCCTCAACCGCCTCCTTCGCCTCTTCCTGACCTCCTTCGCCTTGCGCTCCTCATCCTCCTCTTCCTGACTCGTGTCCTTGTGCAAGAAGAAGATGGTCCAATCCTGGTTTCTCACGTGGGCCTGATCGGGCAACATGAGCTCCGCCAACATGTGCTCGTCCCCGGTGATGGAGACGGGGTACTGGTGCTCCATGACGGGACCGCGGTCAATGTCGAAAGAGGCGACCAAGATGTACTCGACATGGTTCTCGGTCGAGCCCCGCGGGTACTGCGAGCGCAACTTGCGAGGGGGGTGCGCGTCGGGGTTGTACCGCCGCGGGGCGGACAGCGACGAGTGCTGCGACGACACGCCGGTGGAGGGAGTCTTGGACTTGGAGCTGGGGTTAGAGGAGCGGTCCGTCTCGGCGATTGGCGGCGGCTGAGGGGATCGCGAGGGGCGCGAAGTGTTGGACATTTGCGACGGGGATCTCGAAGCTGGGAAACTGGAGAGCGAGGTCCGACGACTGGGCCAGGGGCCGCTGGGGCTGGGATACTGTTGCTGGGTATTGGAATAGTTGCGCGTCAAGAACGGCAGCGCAGTCTGGGTCGACGCCATGTTGAAAAGGCAAAGCTAAATTGCGGAGTCGTTCAGCAGATCGGTAGTGGTCGGGGGGGATCGAGGCTTGCGCAGGCTGCCGGGAGGCAGAGCCATCCAATGCACAGCAGTCAAAGAGGTCCGTTCGGGAGGGTGCAGCGGCGGCGAGTAGAGTTGTCTCCAATAATGCGACGGTGGGAGGCCTTGGTGGTGGTGGTGGTGGTGGTGGTCAGGAGACGAGTTAACGGCTCGCGGCAGCCAGAGACATTCGACGAGTGTCCGGGAGCGACATGAACGATGCGACCGAGGAGGCGGAACTCTGATGTCGACTATCGTCGGGGGTCGGGAGTCGTGGTGTAGGATGGAGGTCAGGCAGTCCCGGGAGCCAAGTGCGAGTCGTGGGGCTCGAGACGTGCGATAGGGAGAGCGACGCGAGTGGTGTAAGGTGAGGTGCAGAGGGAGGGATGGCGGCCAGAAGGTGTTGCTGCAGGCACTGTAGGTAGGTAGGCAGGTACGTAGTGGCAGGCGTGCCCGTTGCGGTGTCCAGAAGTATTCCAGCCCAGGGTAGCGCGCGGAGGCGTTCTCAGACGACGGCCGAATGCGCTCTTCGAAACGTCAGATGCGGGCAGCGACTGGCAGAAGCTGGAGGGCGGAAACAGGATCGTCCTCGGGAATGGGCGGCGGCAGAGAGGGAATATCCTTCTCGGAGAGCGTCAATGCGTGGAAGAGAAAAGCACCGAGACACAATCTGCTACGACGTTTGGTCTGGTCTCTGGTCGCCGCCGCCTTTGCCTTTGCCTCGATTACCTTACCTACCAAGGTACTACACCACCTACTCCTTTGATGGCTCCAGGTGGCTTCCAATGGGTGTTGGAACTTGGGTGCCTCACCCTGGACAACTCCTGACAGGGGGCCGTTTAAGGTGTGGTGCTTCTTTTTCCTATTTTTTAAAATTGTGCAATCCAATTCGATCCCCCACCGGCACGAATAATGCTGCCGGGCAAGGTACACGCCTCTTTGGGCCAAACAGCGCGTCTGATTGAAGATGGAGGGAGGTCTGCCCCTGACGGCCCTGATGGCCCTGATGGGCACTAAAAAAAGGGGTCCGCCGTCTCTGGTTGGTGCCCACGCACCGCAACTGCCCACGGCGACACGCGGAGGTGATGGGCAGAGACCAGCTGGTGGTTACGGATAGATACCGGCACTCGCTACTAGACGCAACGCACCGCAACGCAACGCAACGCACCGCCTGGAGTCAGGAGTCGTCGGTCGTCGGTCGTCTCCGTCGTCGTCGTCGTCGTTGTCGTCGTCCTCCTCGCGCATTTCTGCAGCGCGTACCGCGGGAGAGACAAGCTGGGGCCGGCGGGCGACGCAGTGGACAGACACACAGACACCCCGTCCGTCCGTCCGTCACGCAAGATAGACATTCGACAGGCAGATGGACAGCCCGACAGCGGACGGACGTAAACAAAGAGACACCCGACGGCGGTGCCAGGTGGGCGCCGATATGGATCGTATGGCGCATCCGTGGGTACGTCCACTGCACAGCAAAAAGGAGTGGGCTTCGGGGCAGTGGCAGTGGCAGTGGCAGTGGCAGTGGGCAGTGTTCTAACTTTCTGCGAAAGCGCCGACGGATGCGTACGCAGCAGCAGCAGCAGTTACTGATCAGTGATGACTGATTTCTCTCGAATTTCCCCCTCCTTTTTCCTGGGCCTTCCTCGGCGGCCCCCCCCTGGACCCGATGCCCAAGTCCCCTCCTTTCCCTTCCCCTTTCCACGTTCCCCCCCGCCTTCCCTGTCCTCCCTCCTTTCCCCTTTTGAACGTCTGGTGGCCCATGCTGTCACATCCAACCTAAAATTTGCTTAGCGCCTAGGGTCCTTACATGAAACCCCTGTGGCTGGTGGCACGTTTTCGGCAGTCTGACACCCGGCTACATCAGCCACATGTCGCAAGCCACAATCTACCTTGCCCCACCTCGGAGCCACGGGCGCGGGATGGATGCAAGGCTGCGGCGGTTGTCACGGTAAGGACGCCTCTGTTTACATTCGGCCCCAAGCAGCCACCGACCTGCTTCTGGATCAGACCTTTCCCCCAACTGACATACGCCGCCAGCCTGACTTAAACACAGAAAGCAACATTCTGCAGCTCTACGCGACACCGCTGAGAAACTCTTAATCTTGGATTGCTTTTTTTTGTACCTCCTCCGCGCATCATCATTGCCCCTCTCGCACCGCCTCTTGGCCTCTCCATATTTCGCATTGTTTACTTTCGTGCCAAGTGGGCGCGCGGCATCATAGTTCCAGAGCAAGGCATTCCCTATTTCCCACCCACATCTTTTCCCGCCCCGAATTCCCCTCATCATGGTAGGCCAGGGCCCATCTCTGTCGTAGATCAAATCTCTTGGACGAAGCGCATGAATTTTGACGTCGCGAGCCCACAGGCAATGCCCGCTGGCTACAAACCTTCCCCACTAGGGCCCTATGGCTCCCCGCGCAGCTCACCCTTTCGACGACCAGACTCGTCTCCAGCATCACCACCTGCTGCGAAGCAGCCTTCGACGCAAGTGACGCCTTCTGGATCGCCGACCAAAGCATCCTACGCTTCCAACAACGGACGATTCGGCAACCCAACCACGCCGACGGAGACTGCCGAGAGCAGGACACCAAGAGTGCGCACCCCCACCGGCGGTGACAACAGCAACAACAACATCATGACCTCGCCGCTAGCCGCACGGCCAGGCCTGAAGAAGACCGTTAGCTACGGAAACGCAATCTCCCAGCTGCAACCCGCACAAGTCAGAACGCTCAGGGAGGGGTTCGAGATTCTGGACCGCGACAGCGACGGCGTGATTAACAGAGAGGATGTGGCGGACATGCTGAACCAGCTGGGTGAGTCTGGGAGCTTGGGATTGTCCGGTACTTGTTTTGACACTCTCCAGGCCTACCAGCAAATGCCTCCGACGTGTCGCAATTCTTCCCACCGTCCACACCTCAAACGATGACGATGGCGGCCTTCCTCAACTCACTAGCCACCATGCTGGCGTCGCTATCCCCCCAGTCCGAGCTGCTTTCCGCATTCTCTGCGTTCGACGACGATGACAGCGGCCAGATCAACCTCAACGAGCTGCGCGACGCGCTGCTGCACACGGCGCCGGAGCCCGGCGAGCGGCCGCTGACGGAGGCCGAGGTCGAGAAGGTGATTGAAGGATTCACCGGCCGGCGGGCCTTCAACCGCAACATGCAGGGCGGGCTGGGCAAGCGAGGCGAGGTTTTCAAGTATCAGGATTTCGTCAACTCCATCATGGGGTCCAACACGGCGTCAGAGCCAAACTCGGCCGAAGGATCGGAGGACTGAAAGTCTGCGGCGCGATGGGGGGAGGGAAATTGGGTGTGACGACATTGGGGCGACCGGCATGTGGAGAACGAGCCATCCCGCAGTCGCGGGGGGGTCGACGAACACAATTAAATGGAAACGGAGGATTGACGAACAGATATGGACATGAACTGCACTGTACTTTTACTCATAGCACACAAGGACGTTGGACCGCGGTGGTGTCTGAACAGGTATAATTTCGGCTCGGTTTCACGGCATGACGCGCTTGTTCTTGTGTGTCGAGGGACGTCCGTTTGGCGCCGGGTAGCAAACCGTTCCCGCGGGCACCCATGGTGACGATGACATGGCCTTGAGGGACGAGGGACAATTCCAGCAGGACGCCGAGGCCGGGGATGAGTGAGCACGTTGCGTTGCTGTCGAGGACTTCCCCCCCCCCCCCTTACCATGAATGACACGGGGCATGGGATTTTGTGTAATGCGAAAGGCTGGGAGATAAACCGTTGATGGCAGTGCCTGCACGTATTCTGCATTTCGCTTCGACTTGCATGCAGAGGAACGGTCTGGGAGACCCGCCGCTGTCCTTGGCTACGGCGGTCTTGAGCGTCAATCTGGACTCTTGGGAGGGGGAGTTGCCAGGGAGGACAATGGGCAGGGTGAGGGGATGGTGATGCCATCAGTTTGGTTTGCGGGAGGTTGGGGATGAAAATCGGCAGGGCCACTCTGCAGCCTGTACGTACGGCGTGCGTGCTGCATGCAGCCAGCAGGGTAATTTTTTTATTTCATTTTTTTCCCATCCGTCTTTCTGCTCTCTTCCCGAGGGGCGGGCGGCAGTGACTGGGACAAGGGGTGTTCCGAGCTTCTTCAAAACTTCAGGGACCTCCTCTCAGCATCAGCAAGTGGTCGGTCGGGTGGCATCAGCGACAGCTACCTAGTAGGTACTTCGGGCGGTTCGGCGGCCCACGGTGACAGCGGGCAACGGCGGCGGCTGATTCGCTGTGTCGCGCAGGGTCCGGGACGGGGCCCCACCGAACCTTCTCGAACCGGTCCGCTGGGTTGCAGCGGACTGGGAGGGCAATAGCCGTTTGTTGCAAACGCCCCGATATGCCGATTTGGCCCTAGGGTGCACCCGAATCCGATGGAGGGACGGGAGTGTTTTGGTGCGCTCTGTCTGCCGGACGCTCCAGACGGCGCCGCCTTGGCTTCTTGGGCGTAACCTACCTACCTACCTGCTTCAGGTGCCTTATTATTATTAGTGCAGTTGTGTGCCAATACGTATCCGTTCGCTTCCCTCTCCATCCTATATCACTGTCCCGTCTCTTATTGCAGACAGAATGGGTCCCTGCAAACGCCTTGACGCCATTGTCCCTGGGATCCGGAGCTGGAGACCCTCCCACGGTCCCGCGGAGGCTGAACAACAGTCTTTTTGGGGAGCAGGTCTAGCCGTCATCCTGGTCTATTTCTAGCCCAGCGGACGACGTGACATGACCCTCCCCGACGAGCTGATAGTTTGCGCGAGGTGCGCCATTGGCCGGGCCAGGACAACAGAGAAATAGAGGTGGCTAGGAGACGAAGCCAGGACAACATGACGAGCGACCAGTGGCAGTCGTCCGACGATCGTCTTCATCCACCACGGTGCAGGCAGGTAAACAAGTCGGCGCCTTGGGCTCGCCATTGGCCCCCCGGCGGCTGCGAGTAGTCATCGGGAGACGGGACTGGACCGTTTGGACAAGCTTCCTGTGGGGAATGCCACAGTGGCGGCGGGCCCGTCTTGGTTACATCGACTCGACGCCCACGGCACGCGCTTCTGCAGGTATCAGATACACGTTTTTGCCGGGCGCTGCCGCCAATGGGAGGGACACTCCATGTGCCATTGCCCAGGCAGGACTAGGACTGCACAGTTGGTCGACATGTATACATAGGACGCAGTTGTCGCATCCTCTGGGGTTGCTTGGTGCTTGCGAGCCAGCAGAGGCACCCACCGACCGCCAGCTGTCATGGGTATACCTACGGAGTACGGTAAGTATGTATGCCTGGGAGGGTGTCGTGGTTGGCAGCGTATGTACACTTTCCACATCACGCACGCCCAGCCGAGCACATGGGCGTCCAGGGCCTTGTCCAGTCTCCGTCTCCCCCGTATCCATAGGCAAAAAAAAAAGATACCCAGGTAAGGCAGGAAGGGGAAGAAGAAGAAAAAATAGAAAAAAATAAAAATTGTGCACAGCTGATAAATCGATGAGAGTCCCCCGGACGTAGCCAGGCTCGCCTTACCTGATGACAGGATTCTGTTATTTCATCGCCTCTGTTCCGTTCCTGTTCCTGCCTTGGGCCACCGCAGAATGACATTGACAGCAGAAAAGCAACTTTGTGCAATTCCCATCTAAGCCGCTGCTTGCTTGCTTGCTTGCTTCTGCCTGCCTCCACTACCAACTGCCCTGCTCGTCGGTTGTCCCCTCTCTTCCCCTCTGTCTTCCGCCTGCCTCCTCCTCGCTCCTCCTCCTCCTCTCAGGCTGCCCCGAAGCTCCCTGCCTCCTCGCCCGGCTGCATCTTCCCCTCCAGTGTCCACTCCCGATGGGCTGTGTGTCTTCTGGCTGAGCCTCCTCTCTGCGGTACCTGCCTGGGCCTCCCTCCTCCCACCTCCCCTTCCGCCCTCACTTTACTCGCCTCCCAAGAGCCGCTGGCCTCTCCTCTCCTTCTTCTCCTTCTTCCTCCCCTTCGTCTTTGTATTCTTGGACATCTTTGAAGCTAGCAGTGCACGGTCTGCCTGCACTCTGAGCATTCCCGCACTCCGCCCATCCGAGTCAAGGAACATACCACTGCCGTCCACCGGGCGCACCCAAGGCTGGAAAGGAAAAAAAAAAAGGTGCCTTTACTGGTCCCTTCACTAGGCCCGTTAATGCGCTTTGGGGAATCCGGCGCACAAGCATAACCTTGCATCGAGGTCTGCCGACCCTCCTTACCTAATTAACCAAAAAAATAAGCCCGCGCATTCTTTTGGTTCCCCTCAGAGGGTGCTTGCTTTATCAATGAAGCTCTTTGCAAAGAAGTCGTCCAAGAAGCAAGCCGGCCAGGACGAAGACGACCACCAGGACACCAGCTACTTTCCCTCCTCCGAGGCGTCCTCACCAACCAAGTCGCCCACAAAGCCCCGGTCGCCCACCAAGTCGCCGACGAAATCCCCCACCAAAAAATCCTCCCAGCCCGCATCCCCAGGCCCTCGGGAGACAAAGTCGTCGCGCACATCCCGCTCCTTTGGCCGCCACCCTACCGACCCGGGCTCACGCAGGAGCAGCAAGATCGACTACGACACCCACCCTCTCAACCTCACCCCTGAAGAGCGTGCAAAGAGACTCTCCCACCTGTCAGCCATGAGCGGTCGCAACTCCATGGACGTCGACCGTGAGTCGAACGCCGCTCCCTCCTCGCCCGCTGCGGCGGCGGCTCCCCAGCCCTCCGCCCAGGCCTCCTTCTCCGTTCCCATACCCAGCAGCATCAACACCAACGTCAACGGCAATGCTCCCCCTCCCCCTCCCCACAAGTCCAACCCCTCCAGCCCGGTCCCGACGACGGAGGACGAGGCTGAGGCCTACAAGGCTGCCGGTAACAAGTTCTTCAAGGAGAGGGACTACAAGAATGCCATCATCCAGTACTCCAAGGGTAAGTTGTCGATTGCAGAGCCCACGCCGCCGCCATTACTGACTGGTCCGCCACAGCCATCGAGTTGGTCCCCGACTCCGCCACCTATCTGAGCAACAGGGCTGCGGCATACATGTCCAACACCCAGTATGAGTACGCCCTCGAGGACTGCACCCGCGCCGCCGACCTGGACCCCGAGAACCCCAAGATCCTGCTCCGCCTGGCCCGTATCTACACCAGCTTGGGCCAGCCCCAGGAGGCGCTCCTCGTCTTCGGTCGCATCAACCCTCCCCCGTCCGCCAAGGACCAGGCTCCGGCCAAGGAGATGCTTAAGCACATCAACGCGGCTCAGAGCGCCCTGCGAGATGGCACCGCCGGCTCCATGGTTCTCCACGCGCTGGACCAGGCCGAGAGGCAACTGGGTTTCGGCGCCTCCAAGCCCCGCAAGTGGCAGCTGATGCGCGGTGAGGCATACCTCAAGATGGGCACCGTCAATGCCCTCGGCGAGGCACAGAACATTGCCATGGGTCTCCTCAGGAACAACAGCCAGGATCCCGAGGCTCTGGTGCTGCGCGGCCGTGCTCTGTACTGCCAGGGAGAGAACGACAAGGCCGTCAGCCACTTCCGCAAGGCCATCAGCTGCGATCCTGACATGCGAGATGCCGTCAAGTACCTCAGAATCGTCCAGAAGCTCGACCGCATGAAGGAAGAGGGCAACCAGGACTACAAGCTGGGCCGCTGGCAGTCCGCGATCGACAAGTACACCGCTGCTCTGGATGTGGACCCCTCCAACCGTGGCACCAACTCCAAGATTCTGCAAAACAGGGCGCTTTGCAAGATCAAGCTCAAGCAGTACGATGACGCCATTGCCGACTGTGAGCGCGCCATCAGCCTTGATTCGACGTACCTCAAGGCCCGCAAGACCAAGGCCAATGCTTTCGGCCAAGCAGGCAAGTGGGAGGATGCTGTGCGTGAGTGGAAGTCGATCCAGGAGCTCGACCCCGAGGACCGTACCATCCCCAAGGAGGTGCGCAAGGCCGAGCTCGAGCTCAAGAAGAGCCAGCGCAAGGACTACTACAAGATCCTTGGCGTTGAGAAGGATGCGGATGACAACCAGATCAAGAAGGCCTACCGCAAGCTGGCCATCATCCACCATCCCGACAAGAACCCCAACGACGAGCAGGCCGCTGAGCGTTTCAAGGACATTGGTGAAGCCTATGAGACCTTGAGCGATTCTCAGTAAGTTACCCACCTTCACTGACGTTCAACAAAGCTAACCCCTTGCAGAAAGCGTGCTCGTTATGACAGTGGCGAGGACCTCATCGACCCGTCCGACATGTTCGGCGGCGGTGGTATGGGAGGTGGCATGGGCGGCATGCACGGTGGCATTGACCCCGAGATCCTCTTCAACATGATGGGAGGTGGCGGTGGATTCGGTGGTGGCGGCGGCTTCAACGGAGGCGGCTTCCCCGGCGGCGGCGGCGCGCACTTTTCTTTCGCCGACGGCTCCGGCCGTCCGCGGGGCGGTGCCGGTGGTTTCGGCGGACGCGGCTTCAACTTCTCGACCTGACAATCCGAGTCGGAGGAAGAAGATGAAGAGACCTACGACGAGCCGACCGAGCCGGAGCGCAAGCCGGGCGGCTCATTCACCCAAGAGAAGATGAAGAACCACATGAGGCGGCGCCAAGACGTAGGCGGCCGGCTTGTGGACAAGGTGCGCCAGTATGGAGTCTGGGTCGTGGCCGCGTTGGTCCTGGTCCCAGCGCAGCTCCTGATACTGGCGGCAACAGCTGTGGGATTCGTGTACATTTGCATCATAGGGGCCCGGAAGCTGGGCATACGGCTCCGCGGCGGGGAATGAGTCGACTGCAGCAGACTGGCATCCGGGGTTTTCTTCGGGATAGACATGACGCACGAAAAAGTCACACCGGCGGCGTTTTTACCAGGCATCGATTGATTGTCCAACCTTTTTTTTTTTTCTCTCTCTCGCCACATGCGCCCTTTTTTCTTGTTAGAGTCACGACGAAATTTTCACAAACCGAATTCATGAGATGAGGAGCGAGAGGGAAGGGGGAACAACGTCCAGTTACTTTCACACACGGAAGGGGAGGCGTCTTGCATATGTCATCAATGCATCGAGTGCTTTTTTCTCAGGCGTAGTTCAGGACCGTAATTGAGCTCTAGACGTCTCGTCGGCAGGATATGCCACCACCACCTGATTCAGGTCCACGCCCTCGTGTGTGTGTATTTTTGTGATTGCCGTACAACGAACGGCTTGGGTATCATAAATCATCTCGCAATCCCTGCCCTTCCTTCCGCCCTCAATTCCCCCCAGGCCGACCGCTGCCGACCGCCTTGGTCGCCTCGAGGACCCTCCCCACATCCTCCCTCAGCTCGGGCATGCCCCTCTCGACGTGGTCGGCGAGGACGTCCCTGAACTGCGCAAAGGCGTTCATCTTGCCGCGCATGAGCTGGTTCCCGCGGCGGACGAGCTCGACGAACTCGCGCGTGTAAATGTCCGGGTTGCGCCCGTTCTCGACGTACTGCACCAGCTCGGGCGGGATCTTGGGCAGCGCGCCGGGCAGGTCGGGCGAGGGCGGCGCGCCGGCCGTGGCCGTCATGTGCACGCGCTGCAGCGACGACGAGAGCGCCTGCACCGAGTCGGAGAGCGCGGGGCCCGACGGGCTCGAGGGCGTCGTGTTGTACGTCGTCACTTGCACCATGATCTGGTAGAGGTCTTGGATCGTGTCTTTGAGCTGCTCTGCGTACCCGGGAGGGGGTTAGTGTTTGCGCCGATGGCTTGGGTGCAGGAACGGGCAGGTTTTGGACGAACGCTCTAGCTCCGCGGGGGTGGGTTTGTCGAGGGGTGCCATTTTTTGGCGCTGCTGCGATCTGGGCGACGGGGATGGGGGTTCGTGTGGAAGAAGGCGCGGATGGTGGTGAGCTTGGAGAGTTGCGCGATGCGACGTTGAGCGAGGCTGAACTTTTGCGACCAGGTTTGGAATAATATGATGGATGGTTCTGTTTTAGTGCTGGCCTGGCTGGCATTTGAGCGGGATGAGCCGTCAGACAGGTTGGGTGTGGGGGGACCCCTGTAGGGGTGGCGGTCCCCTGGCCACAAATCGTGACCCCTGGTAACCTACGCTAGAACTAATAAAGTGACCGACCCCTCTGCATAACTTCAACAGTGACATTTCCTTGGCTTTGCTTGGATGTCGGGAATTACTTATGTAAGGACACTACCTATTGATGAAGAGACTAGTCGTTGGTTGTGCAGTCTATTTCGAGAAAGGTTGCACCCTATACTGCGGCTACTGGTAAGAATACCTTCTAGGTGCTGTCTATGAGCGTGTTGAAACCTGGACTGGTTCTTATTTCCCGCTGAACAACTTCCTCCAAGCCGTCACGTTCTTCTTCCTGATTCCATCGCGCGGAGAGTCCGCCCCATCAGCGGCAACACCCTCTCTGTCTTTGCCACCCCCACTCCCTTCCGCCGTCTCCTTGGGGAACCTCAGGTCGGGACCTATACGGCTCGCCCGCCTCAACGCGACAACCGCCGGCTCCCGGGCCCATGGACGCGGCGATGGGGACCGAATCGGATTGTACCGATCCAAGTACTCGGACGACTGGGGCGGCGGTGTCTGGCGGATGGCGTTGCGTCGTGGCAACCGCCCTGGAGCCAAGGGACTTTGCGGACGTACGCGTCTGAGCTGCGGCGGCGGCGTTTTGTATCGCGACATCTGTTCGGAGGGTGTCTCGGGAGGGGTCACATAGCCCGACGAGGTTGTAGCGTCGGACTTCTCAAGACGGGATACCAGGCGGGAAGATGGGCGTTTGAGGGGTTCGTGGCTGACCCACGAGATGGGCTGGCCGCGTCTGATTTCCGATGGAGCCCAGAGAGGGCGGGAATCGGAAGAGGGGTGGAAAGGCGAAGGGGATTGCGGCGGTGTCTTTGGTGGTTGGTTCGTCGGTGTAAATGATCGCCTAGTATCTGCGGTTGACCCTCCAGATATCGACGTCGATGGGCTTTGGACTGGGCCGACCGCAGTTTGGGATGTGCCCTCTCGCTGGTGGTTGTCATCTGTTGGCCCAACCTCTCGATACGGCTGCATCCACGTCGGGATCGGCTTCGTCGGACTTGGTCTAAAGGCAGGTTTGCCCACAGGGTCGGCCATGGAGACGTAAATCGTAGAATCCAACGGCACGGAGCGTCTCCCACCTGCATCGTGCGGGCCGTCTCCCACTCTGCGAAGCGATGACGAGTCTCGACTGGCCGACCGTATAGACTGCTCACACGTCAGCAAGAAACATCATCCATTTTCCAGAGACGTACTGCCGGTGCCCTCCTCAGCTGTCCAGTCCGCTTTCCCCCCATCTCCCACCGGGCGCGACTCAACCCGCCATCGACCTTCTCAACCCTCCTCAAGCCTTGTTGCGCCGCATCCTCCCCCTCGAGGCCGACGAAACAAGTACAACAAACGGGAGGCTCCTCCACTTCCCTGGCCTTCTTCCTGCCCGCATGGTCTTCCTCCCCACACTCGTCAAAGAGTTCTGACAAAGGGACCCCGCGGTAGAGGACTCTGCTCCCATAGAAAAGGCAACCGTAGCATGCCCGGTGCCAGAAGCACCAACCTAAGCTGACGCAATCGTCGCCGCGGAACACAACCTCGCCGCAGACCCAACAGATGGCGAGATCGATTATTGCACCGTAGCATGGGGAGCAGGCAAGGCGAGAAGAGTGGCCAATGACTTGTGAAGGTCCGTCGGATGGCTGCCAGCAAAATGTGCAGGTAAAGGGGACTGAACCGCTGGATGCCATACTTGACCACAGATCGTGACGTCGTCTGATGGATGATTCATGAGCTGCGGTAACGGGTAATGAACGACGGTTAGGCTGCCTAGCATAGAGAACTTTGTGTTTAGAAGCAGGGACGAGTTGTTGCAGTGGCTTGTTCGAACTGCAGGCGCTTCGCAGGAAAGCCTTCCTCAGAATAGCCACAAGCACCTGCTTATCGAAGCAATTTACGTTCCGAATGTACTCAGCCCAGAATCAGTATGCCATTGCGTTGGCTACAGCTTTTAAAAACCTAACAACCCGGTCGAGGAATCACCTCGACCGAGACCCTACAAACACATAAGTCTTGCTAACGCCCATCGTATTGTACAAAGATAAAACCACAACGCCATGACTAATCCATGTCCACTCATCAATCCCAAAGGTCAACCCAACTCGATCAATCTGCGGATCAAAGCATCCTGTACGCCTTTCGTGTAATCACCAGACCCCGGGTGCAATGCTAATCACTCCACTGATGCAGAGAGCAGCCCTGTCTCCCTCCAAAAACCGTATTCATCGTTGTTATAGTACAATCCGCAAACCCAATTCTGGGTGTGGTGGTTCGTCGTCCTCCGAGCGCTTGTTAATGCTGCGTTCAGTTTCGCATCTTTGGCTTCGCAAGCATGTTGAGTCGGCTGAGACTCATGCCGGCGCGCTTCTTCGTGGGGCTAGGCGACGCGAGGACGCGAGCGCTCTGTGCCTTCTTCCCGATAGTGTTCGGAGTAGCTCCCATCAATCTAGGGGCAAGCAGGGCGTCACCCTCGGGGACGGGTTCAGCCTTGCGTCTTTTGCCGGCTCGCTCACCGGAGGCCTCTTCAAGGTCTCCTTCCTCTTCGCGAGCTCGGGCACGTTTCTTGTTGGTCATTCCATGGGGTTTTCCGGCAAGTAGTTGCATAGGAGAACGGTTCTCCTTGTTCGACAGGTTTTCAAGGCCCTCTGGGAAGCTACCCGGGATGTCGAGGGATCTCCGAACATGACGGATGCTGGACTGTCCGGCAGTCGATCCGAAGCCAGTGGGGGAGGCGCTACCGAACCGAATGGTGTGATCGCTGCGGAAGGTGAAGGTGCCCGGGATAGTTGGGGGCAAGGCCTTGCTAGTCTCGGCTGCCTTGGTAGACGGGCTATCGGCCGTCAGGTCAGGGTACAAGCCATCATCCTTAGTTCTCTGAGTCACGTTTCCCAGAACAGCATCGAGGTTCGGATACTGGACCTCGCCCTGCTTGCGGATGGGGCTGATGGCAGAGAATGCCCTGTGAGCGACTGTGTTCGGAGCAGCAGTGGCACGATCAGTGTCAGGAGTGAAGTCGACTCTCTTAAAGAGCTTCCGTCGTGGAGTAGTGAAGGGGACAGCCGGGAGCGGCTTCTCCACGGCCTGTGGCGCGGGAGTTTGAGAAACTCCGGCAGGCTGGGGAATGGCGCTTTTGGCCTTATCGAAAGCTCCCTTTCCACCGCGCAAAATCGACTTGACCCTTTCAAACCGGCCAGGGCTTACAATCCGGCGTTTCAGATCGGCCGTCTTCTCCAACGCACCTAGATTGTTGGTTGTGGCAGACTTTGTGAGACCGCCCAAATCGGGCTTCGACGGGGACTTTCTGAGGCTTCCGAGCTCCGGCTTGGAAGGAGATTTGGCAAGGCTTCCCAGGTCGGGCTTGCTGGGAGATTTGGCCAGCGAGCTAGGCACAGGCATCTTGCTGCCAGCAGCGCGGGCAAGGGAAGACTGGGTGGGACTGGCCAAGGATGCCAGGCTGGGCTGAGATCGAAGGCCAGTGGGGGCGTCAGTTCCGCTAGACTTGGGACGGGGAAGGGAGCTGCCGTCGCGAGAGACCGGTCGGGCCGTGGACGCGTCATCCTCAAAACGTTGTCGCACACGCTTGACAGACGAGGGGGGCTCGAGGTTGGCAAAGATTCGGGCTCTGGGGGCATGACCAGTTGAGGCCTTTTTGGCGTCGGTAGAGTCCGTGTCGTCCAGGTTGGCCTTGGAAGGCGACCGCTTGAGGCTGGACTTCTGAAGAGTGGGCGTGCCAGCCGCGGCCAGATTGACCTTGGAAGGCTTCTTCAAAATCGACTTTGGGTGAGTCGGGGTGTCCTCGAGGTTCGCCTTGGAGGGAGAACGCTTCAAACTGGACTTGGGGTGGGTGGGAGTATCGTCCAGATTGGCCTTGGACTGAGAGCGCTTGAGAGAGCTCTTGAGAGGAGTGATCCGGCCAGGCTGGGCTCGGAAAGCCGAAGGATGCCCTTCGATAGAGTCCATCTTCTTGAACTCGGCCATGTGCGCGGCGCTGTAGCGGCTGGATTTGCCCCTGGCCTTTGCAATCTTTCTGCCATTGAGCTCTTCCTCCTCCCTTTCCAGCTCGCGCTTGGCGAGCAAGTCAGCCTTGATTTTGGCCGCTTCCTCACGGAGCTCGTTCATCATCCGCTGTGCATCGCTGCTCAAGCCGGGATCTCCAGCAGGCTGGGTGACGCGGAAGGTGAAGGGCGACTCAGGTACGCCGTTTGTTTTGGATGGCGTAGCCTGAGTGTCGGCGCCCTTTTCAGAGGGCTTCATGTCTCTGAAGCCGAGCCAGGCAGCCGAGGGAGATGCAACAGTAGGGTGGACCTTGCTCGGGTGCATTTCGGACAGAGGCGCCTTGATCTGCGTGGACGAGGAAGGCGTGGCGGGATCGTGATTGGGAACGACGAGGGCATTCAGGCTCTCTGCGACGTTCTTGGAAGGAGGAGTATCATCGTGTTCGGCGACGGAGGCCAGAGTCGCCTTGGACTTCGGCTAGAAAAAGGACGTGAGTCGGGGGGTCCGCGAGTCGTTTGTTTACACTGGCGGTCAGAGTGTCTTACCTTGGGCGTGTTGGAGGCCAACCGGGCCGACCGACGGCGAGGCGGCGTCATTTTGGGTTGCTGCTCGTGGTTGTCGTCGACGTTTGTTTTTGCTGTTGTCGTTAGTAAAAGTGAGGGTCGAGAGAGACACGTCGATCCGGCAAGGCTCTTGGGAGAAAGAGAGATTTGATGATGTCAGGCAATGTGGATGTGGATCGGCCGGGTACGTAGAACGCGACGGGGATTTTTTGGAGGGGTTGGCCGTTTGTTTACATTCCACGCTGCGATTCTTTGTTTGGATTGGCTGGACGGCCGCGGAAGGCCCAAGCTCCACGCCCCGGGCCTTTGGGGATCAAGTGGGGCGACCGTGCGAGTGGCAGTATTTATACGGCTTTACAGTGAATTTTGCGTTGCTCCTGCCAGTGTTTACTTGGGTCACCCTGAACGTCCTGGTCAGGAACACGTTGCGTGGTGTCCGGGGGCCCACGCCTACTCTTTCTCGAACCCTCTGTTGTTTCACGTGGTCATCTCGTTTCGAACCACTGTTCAATACGACTCTCACTAGAGCCAATGTCTCGTCCACTCTGCTCAGCTGATGCTTGGCTGGACAGCAGCTCTCAGTTGAAGCTGAAATCAGCCTAGGATCACCTCACCAACCGTTCCGTGAGTCAAAATAGTTGACTTTAACGGCGAAGGTTGACTTCTCGGTGAAACTGTTCAACTTGTATCACTGTGCTTTCAAGTCTCGCCCTGGCAAAGCAGCCCGGAAGCATTGCCTCGTCAATCTGCGGCTCAGCCCTAGTTGTGGAAGGGTCGACTGGGGCTCAAGATTAGCGAGGTTCTACCCGCTCCTCAGTCCAGCCACTTCTCACTCAGCTCCGGGTCCGGATGGGCCGGTAAGACCACAGGGACAAGCTGGCTCTGTACTGATCCCCACCGGTTGGTGTCACGCACCAGGGCTTGAGTGAGTCGGGGGCCTCGGCAGTGGGTTGGTAAAATCGAAGACTTGATATGTTTGTTTTAGTTATTCCGAACTCTATGTCATAGCCAAGCCAATGCCAGCTCCATGCCTTTCCTTCAATTCATCTTCGTAACAATAGTCTAGAAGACCGAGTCATCATGGGCACAACAGTAGCTCCCAACATGTGCGTCTTCCCAGAGAGTTGGAGATTATCTGCAACAGTGGTGTGCTCGTTTTTGTGCACATACTGTTCCTTTGAATCCCGCTTCAAGAGATTGAACAAACCCAATCCAGATGTCACAGAGACTCAGCAGGCGAAGGCTCTTCCAAGAGTCATCTATTTCTTCTATCAAGTGAAATCTACCACCACGCCCAAACTCCAACCCTTACAATGCATAAAATCACCAAAACACAAACTTTTATCTTCCGTTTCCCATTTTTCACGAGTTGACCTCGGCGAACCAAGTTCTCAACAAACCAGCCAAAGCGTTGGGCAAGTCCTCGAGATTATGCACAATGAGATAGTACTGGAACGGGAACGTGTCCAGATACCTCTCAATCACCACGCGGCTGTTGCCGCTCTCGTCCTTGACGAACTTGGCCTCCTTGAGATCCAGCACGCTGTCGCCCTTCTTGTTGCCCGTGTCATCCATGACAATGAAGACGACCATGATACGCTCCTCCATTGCCTCACGCAGCAGACGGCGGATGCCATCGTGCTGGTTCGAAGGCGTCAGGCCGTCTGACAGAATGAGTGCGAGCTGCCAAAGGTCCTCGGCGCCGCGAGCCGGGTTCTGCATGCGCGCCGTCCGGAAGTGGTCGATTGTGCGGCGGACGAGCAGCTGAATGTCGGTGCGGTCCTGCTGGAAGGAGAAGTGCTGAAGCACCTTGGCGCCGGCGTCGTGTGACGCGAACGGCTCAACGAAGTCGTGCGCCATAAAGGTGTCGGCTCCGAAGCCAAGGATGCCGACCTGGCCGACCTCGAGCATGGTGAGTGCGCGGGAGACCATGACCAGCGACTCGAGGGCCAGATTGCCCGAGCTGGACTCACCCATGCTGCGGCTGTCGTCGACGCATAGGAGGATCTGGTAGGAGCGCTTCGTCGGGATGGCGCGGCGCATCCAGATCTTGTCGCGCTTGTAGCTCGAAGCGATGTAGGGGATGATCTTCTTGATGTTGAGTCGCTTACCCGTGCGGTAAGAGCCAGAAAGCTTGGTGGACTGAGAGGGGGTGAGGATGAGGCGCAGCTGGGAGGTCAGGGAAAGCGAGAGCGGGTGCGTCTTGGTCTGGAAGGACGTCCATGACTGGAGAGATTCGGAGAAGTCACGCAGCGTGCGCTGCTCGTCGCTGATGTGCGTCGTGGATAGCTGTTCGGATGTCTCCTCGATCACTTGCTCCTCTTCCTCGTCATCCATCCGTTGGAATTCGTCTTCCGAAGGCGACACCTCGCGGTCAAAGGCGCCCTGTCTTGTCTTTACTCCGGACCGGCCATCATCCTTGTCAGCGCCAGTCTCCTTGTCCTGAGTTTCCGTGGCCTCCGTAGTGTCCACCTTGTCAGGCTCCTGCTCCATGTCCACATCGTCGTTTTCGGGCATCACACGGCTGGCGGGGTCCTCCTTCTCTTCATCGATAGCCATGGTCTCGTCGATGGGCTGCACTTGGTCCTCAGAGGCAGTGCCGAGGGCTTGCGTGTCGGCGGCAGTCTCGTCGTCCTGAAGATGCTGGAACTCTCGAGCCCCGAGGTCTGCGTTGGCATCCTGCGACTGCTTCTGTTCGCCGTCCTCCTGTTTCTCGGGATCCTTGATGTCGTTTTGCTGACGATGCCAACGTTCCAGGGCATCACCTAGCTTCTTGAAGGGATCCTGCCTAGTGCTCTCTGGCGCGTCATCTTGGTCCTGCTCAGTGGGCTGCGCTTGTTCGTTGGACCGGGAGAGGGCTCCCTTCTTTCCGGCGCTAGCCTTCTGTTCCGCGGCTCCGTCTCCTGCATCTCCTTCATCCCGCTGCGCTGCGTTGTTGCTGAAGTCGTTCTCGACATCCATTTGATCGGCGTCCTGATCCTCGCCGCCGCCCTTAACATCGCTCGGGGCAGCGTTCGCGTCAGCATTGGAATTGTCGCGAGGCTGATCCTGGCGACTCTCAGGCTCTTCGGGCCGGGGCACTTCCTCTTCCTCTTCAGCCTTGGGCTCCATATCGGGTTCTAGCTCGCCCGCAAGGTCCTCTTCCTCCGGCTCTTCCGCCTCCTGTTCCTCTTCAGGACCCTTTTCGTCGCCCTTCTGCGTTTCCTCTTCTCCGTCCTCAATATCGGATTCGTGCTGCGCCTGAGGTTCTTCTTTCTGATCGACGTCTGACAACTGGTCCAGGTCATCGTCTTCGGAACCCTCCTCTTCTCCCTCCTCCTCGTCGAAATCAAAGTCCATCTCTTCGGGCATGTTGAGAGTGTCATTTTGCTCCACGTCCTGATCCTGTTTGATTTCCTCCTCGAACTTTACGTCTTCTTGTTCGGCACCCGCCTCGTCCTCCATTTCCTCGTCTTCTTCGTCGCCTTGCTTTTCATCGTCTTCGGCCTCGGCCTCGTCCTCATCTGCCTTGGCATCATTGTCGGCCGCCGTTTGCTCGTCCTTGTTCTTTTGACCCTTGGCCTTCTCGCCCTGCTGGTCCTTCTCAGCCTCATCCTCGTTGTCGCCGTCCCACATCTTTTCGTCGACAGCAGTAGGATCCAAATCGTCGACGTCCCCAAGCTCCTCCTCCACCTCGTCTTCTTCGCCATCTTTGTCCTCTCCGTCGGACTTATCTTCCTCATCATCGTCACCACCCACACTGCCCATCTCTCCCTCGAGTTCCTCGTCCGCCATGTCAACTGCATCCTTTTCCTCCTCTATCTCTCCATTCTTCTCTTTGTTCGGTTCTTGCGCAAGCTCGGTCAAGTCCTCGTCAGGTTGGATGTCTTTGCTAATATCCTCCGCTCCTTCGCCATCTCCTAAACCAGTTCCAGACTCGGGCTTGCCAGAGTCATTAGACTGCTCGTCCGTCTTCTCTTGGGGAGTACAGAAACCCTTGGAGGCAAGCTGCGTGAAAGTTCGTGACAGTTGATAAGTCATGTGGCCTGTCGCGGCGTGCAAGTTGTACAGTTGCGAGAAGCTCTGACGACACGTCAGAGAATACTGTTGAAGAATGGGGAGGATGATCGAGAGAAGCGACACAGCAGCAACGCTTGTGCCATCGTTGGTGAGGTCAACGCTTTCCAAGGCGGCCAAGCAAGCCTCAATCTTCCCCACGATAGCATTGATGTGCAGCGCGCTGAGGCTGGTGTTGCGAACGGCGCTTGTCTTTGCCAGCCAACCTGCGTCATCTGAGGAACCCGGCAGGTCAGACATGGCCTTTTTGTACCCCTGGACAGCAACGAGAACAGCATCGCAAAGGTTGGAGACTGAATTCTTGAATTGCGTGGCGGCAATGTCGAGGTCTGCAACGTTTTCAACGTGAGCGGGCGAGCCGACCTTCATCCATTTCGCAACTTGATTCAGGACGAAGTCGAGATCTGCGTGCATTGCCAGGCTGCTGAAATCTTGCTGTTGCAGATGGATCTTGCCCTGCAACAAGTCCCACTCATGGGCTGCAAACTTCTCAGGAATGGATGTAGCTCGGTCGAGCTCCTTGGTGAGGTCTTCGGACGACTTCAAGAACTCCCGAAGATGGGATAGGACACTGTTGTTATCGACAGATGCCAGCTTGCCGTGGATCTCTACGACCTTGATTCCGAACTCGAGAATGGGCTGCCGCCATTTGAAAGAGACGCTGGCGTTGGCAAGTTTGCCATCAGCGTGTTTCAGTCCAGAGCTTTCGCTCAGCCTCTGGACCGAGGCAATGACACGGTCGAGTGAGGAGATCGACTTGCGGGCAGCTGTCAGCGAGCTGTGCTGGCCGACCACGACAGCCATCATGCCTTCCATGAAACCAGCGCTTCGAGACACCTCGGCACCGGTGAGCTCGCTCGAGTAATCGTGAGCAGCAGCTCTGACTTGGGGTGCGATGTCGACAACCTTGTGGAAATAGTACTCGGCTGCGTCGTTGGCGTTGATTTCCAGGATGTCGGACGACGGCATGTTCGCGAGGACGATGGCGACGGAGTTCTGCCTGGCCAGCTCCTCTGTTCCCAAGTTGTGTCGGAAGCCCATCTGCCTCAACGCCTTCAGAACGTCTGCGAAGAGGTTGCGCTTCCGAGTCTTTAGGTGCTTGACCTGGTCTTTGTTCTCTTCGGTCAGAGTACCTGGTGTTTCCTTCCGGAGCTCCGCCATCAACGCGTTCAGGCTCTCGACGTAAGAGTTCACTTCTTGGCTTGCATCTAACGGGCTTTGATTGGCCTGGGCAGTAACGCTGGCCATAATCGAAAGAGTCTTGGAGGAGTTTGACAAGCGTTTGTGCTGTGCCAGCCAACCAGGGAATCCGGCGTTGCACTTGACAACGTCGGTTGAAGTGGTCTTGACTTCGACCTTGTCTGCCAGATCTGACACTTGGCTGCTGGAGACAACTTGTTCGGGGAGACCCTGGTCCAGAATTGGCTTCATGGGCTGGCCAAGGACTCCGCGGAACTTTCGGACGATTCTAAAGAGCTTCTGGTGGGATTTCCGGGCGCTCTCACGCAAGGCGTTGATGTTGGTATCCTTCCAGCTGGCCAAAAGCACAACCTCCTTCATCTTCTTCTCGATCGGAGCTCTGCTCTTCGCGATCGCCTCATCGGCAACTTTCTCAAAGCGAGAGTAGAAGTCGATGAAGTTCAGAGCGGCATCGGAGATGATAGACAATGACGGGTAGTCGACAGTCAGCAACACCAGGTGTTTCTGCAGTTGTCTTAGCAATCTGAGGCGGGAAGAGAATTGGCCAACGATTGCAGTAGAGAAGTATGTCTCGAGCTCCGTCACGAGATTGACGGCGTATTGCTTCAGCTCTGGTGAGTCAACAAGGGAAAGAGGAACAGCAATGACGACCTGATAGGCAACGAAGAACCACGAGTCGGCGTCTTCTGAACACTTCTGGGCTTCCATGTCGAAGAGCTTGGCCCAGGTCGAAAGTTCCAGGCGTCGCCAGCTGATAATTGTGTCCGTCAGCGACGTGTAGAGAGCAGGCACCCCGTAGATGCTGGGAGCGTAGCCTCCGTGCTGCCACTCGTAGACGATGCCGTGTAGGTGCTCCAGCTTGGGCAGAATCCTGGCCAAAGGCTCCGTGTGGACGATTTCAAGGAGCTTCTCGCAAGCCACCAGCACGTCCGCCAGGGGCTGCATGTGTCCAATCTCATCGACTTGTTGCAACTCCCGGAAGCGGACTTCCACCTTGTCAATGAGCGCAACAAGTCGACGAGCCTCAGGAAGGTTGGCGCTCGTGTAAAAGTTGTAGTCAGGCCCGACGGCGTTTGAGCTGAGAGCTGTCATCTGCTCATCGAGTGACCAAATGGCTAGGGGAAGAGCCTTCTTGTTCATGTCCTGATGAACAGCGGCCTTTTGCACGACGTCGAGTGCTGCACCCTTGCCCACGGACTTGCATACTTCTTGAAGTGCCTCAGATGGAATAGCCGGCTCCAGGAAGACCTTGCGGTGAGACTCCGCCAACCTGACCGACATGTCGCGAACCTTCTTGAGTCCCACGGACGGCTTTTCCTCCTGATCGTCGTCGTAAGTGGGGAACAGTTCGTTGAATTCTTCCTCGTTCATCTCTTCCTCATCTTCAAAGCTACCCTTGAATCGGTAAAGGTTTGTCCTCTCCTCCTCAGCTTTGCGATCCGCCTCGAGCTTCCTGGTCCACTCTTGGAAGAATCCGTGGACACATTCGAATAAGGCTTCACGGAGGTTGGCATTGAGGTTCGGCAGCCCTTCAACCGATACGATCAACCCGATGTAGTCCAGGAATTCCAAACTCCTGTTGGGGAACTTGGCGAGCTTGTGGTGCTCGGGGCTGCCGCCGATGAAGGGCGTGAGGTCCGTGAGCGCGGTGTGCTTTGCATGGTCCTGGATGGACTCAAGCCCATCGCTCAAAGACAAACCGAGCCTGAGGCAACCAAGAAGATTTACCAGGGGCCGTGTCATGTCTTGGTACGGGAGGAAGTTGTTTGCTAGGCGGTCACTCATAAGAATCAGGTTCTGCTTTATGAGCTCTATCTCCTGCCTGGTCTCGGCGGAACCGGAAAGGGCGTATGCTGTGTGAACCTTGGACAGGTTCTGGCCAATGATCATCTTGAGAACGTTGTTGAAGTCGGTCTGCACGTGGTTGAGCTCTGATCGGACAGGTCGGTAGAGAAGTTGGGTAGGTGCTGGAGCAGGACCGAGTGCTCTGATATCTTCTTGCACCAATTGGACGCGAAGAGACGTGTCTTGTCCCGTGAAACGAGTTTCGAAATCCAAGAGTGATGCGAGTTTGTGCTGGAGAGCCTTTGTCAGCTCATCGTGGACGTCCTTCTCAAATTGTGGCCTCAGTTGCGGGTCAAAGGATTTGTCGGGCAAGTAGAGCTTGATGGCACCAATGGCGAACTCGACCCAGGCGACTGCAGAGCAGGCGACTGCGTTGCGGGCGGAGCTGGAACGCCTGTTGCTGGATGCTGCGAGAGCAACGACTGCAGGAATCAGGTGTTGTTTGGCAATCTCAATAACGTGGGCTGGCCATTCCTCAGTGAAGGCGCCCTCGAATCGAGCGGTCACTCGCTGCAGCAGTTGGCCCACAGTGGTCATTTCCCCGTCATCTTCAAGGATGTATTGAACAGACCTGACGTAAATTGTGTCAATGAATTCCTCCTTCGCATTGTCGTGAACGTTGAAGACTGCAGTGATTAGAGTCTTGAGGACTGTGTTGAGTAGTAGAATCTGGTTGTCCTGCACAACAGATGCCAACCCAGCGACAGATCGCCCCAAGGCGGGTAGTTCAGTCTCTAGCAGTCCCAGAGATCGCAGACTGGTGGACTGAAGAGAGCCGAGCCTGTTCAGGAGTGACATGGCAAACTTGCCATTCCAGACGTGAGTGCTGGCATCTTCAGAAGCCAGAAGACCAACCGTCAAAGATCGTGCTTCCTGATCCCCGAAGCTACCCAAGCGAATCTGGTCGACAGTCTGTTGATTGGAAAGGACCATCAGATCGGGCGCCATTGCGTTTGACTGGGGCTGGGCAGACCCCTTAGATTGAAGCACAAAAGCTTGTCTCAGAGTCTCAAACTCCGAGGCAAAGAATGGCTTGACCTCAGTGGACTCTGTGCCAACCTTGGTCTCAAGCAGCTCAATCTCCTTCGTGAGATCATTGATGAGCTCACTCACGTCAGAGTCGCTCTTTCTCACAATCTCATCCGCAGAGACCAGCGTGGTCATAGCTCTGGCAAGGTCAGCGACGGATGCCTTGACCTTCCATTTGAGTTCGTCGAGCTTGATTCCCAGTTTCTCAATTTCTCGGCTCTTGCTGAGAGTCTCTGCGCTCATGACGGGAAGTGGCTTGAAGCGTTTCCACATGACTTCCATGCTCAGCCCAGTTGTCAGGCGGAAACCGGTCGTGAAGTCGTCCTCCAGAGTTTGCAGATACAGGTCCGCGAGCTGTCTGTTGATGGCCTCCGTTGTTGGCGAGAGTAACTTTTGTACGGATTCGACGCCGTGTACCAAATGCGCTTGGAAACGCGCTTCCTCGAATATTTGCTCACTCGTGAGATTGATGGTCCGCCACCAGAAGTCGAGCATCTTCCGCAGAACGCGAGCCCGGTCCTAAGCTGCATTAGACACTATTCATGCCGCAAAAAAAAACTCATCATCTTACCTGCCAGCCTTGAGCCGTACTCAGGTTAGCTTGGATGAACGTCTTCATCACCTGAAGCATTTTCGACAAGAATTTGGAGACCCTGACTGTGGAATCTTTCGCGACGGCCGCGATACGGTCCGACACCATGGATCGCTGCAGGCGGTTCAAGGAAGCAAGCTTCGCCGCCTTTGCTTTGCTGGCTTGGGAAGTAATAGCAGCCTGGCAGCGCTGGATTTCCAGAAGAAATCCATAGCAGACTGAGAGCCAGAAAGGCAGTTCGCCGTTATCACGATGGAGCACGCGAACCACTGGAGCATTATGAAGCGGGTTGAGGGGCTGTTGTGGAATTGTCAGTTGACTGATTTCTCTTGATGAGACCGGTTTCCTCACCTGTGCGTTTCCAAGCCCAGAGGAGGCATCTGGCAAGCTACTGTAGAGGCGTGTGATAGTCTGTCGAAGACTAGTGGTTTCCGATGTATCCAGATAACTGAGTTGCTCCTTGAGACTCTCTTGGTACTTTTCAAGCAAGGAAGGAGGAAGATCTGCCAGGCCTCGGCTGACGGAACGGGAGAATCTTTCCATGAGCGTCGTGTCCTTGAGTGATAGGTTCTCCAATGTAACATTGGAGACATCTGAGGCGGCATTCTGGTTCAGAACTGCGGCAGAGATTTCGGTGGAGGAGGCGAATCGTTGAAGGCTGCTTTCCACATGGACGTTGGAGCTGTGAGCTGGCTGGTCTTGAGTGGACCGCTCGCTAAGATGTATCTCGACGGCTCGATTCCTCATGGCGCGCGACAACTCGCCGTACCGCGGATCAACCGTCAAGAAGATGCGGAATTCAGGGTGCGGTCTGATGATGCGGGGCTCTCCATTGGGCCCGCAGTGCTCGTTGATGCTCAAGAAGCCATTGGGTTCAAGGAGAGAGTTCAGTCTGTCCAGAACGGAGGCATTGCAGAGGTTTGCATTGTCTAGGACCAGCCACTGGCCAGTTTCAAGGGCCTTTACGATGACTCCGTCGAGCCATTCGAAGCGAGGGTCGCTTACTACCAATGGTCTTAGCAGAACATTGTGGACGTTGCCGAGGAGAACACCAATATCCGAGTCTCTCGACACTTCAGAGATGAGTTCCTCAACAGAAGCAGTGATAGCGGGAAGAGTGTTGGTATCCCCGCGGTAAGACTCCAGCAGATGCAATAGACCAAGGGCTTGCGAGGGAATCTGGCCAGGAACGCGGGTCAAAATTGTAGCTTGCAGGCCCTCATGGAGTTCTCGCAACGACGCATTGACTTCGCGAAGAGGATCTGACTGCTCGAAACCGCCGACAAGGTCCATTGTGTCAATGTCGGCATTAAGAGGGAAGACAACCAGGGGCTTGCCGACAATGGCGGCAACATGCTCGAGTAGGACGGACTTGCCGCTACCGGATGGTCCGCTGAGAATGCACGGAATGTCTTGCTTGATGCAGATCATAAGCGACTCTATCTCTGATAGACGGGGCACGATGTCAATGCCGGGCAACGGCAAAGGTTGCGATGCCTGATTTCTTGGGAGCAGGGCATTTCCGACTTGGCAGAAGGAGGCGTTCGTGTCATGATACAGGCTGTGTCCGTCAGGACCTCTGGAAAAGACTTGCGCAAAGAGCTTGTTGACCTCATCACGGTCCGAAGCAGATCGGAATCGTTGTCGAATAATGAGATCGAGGAAGTCGTCTGGCTTTCCAGTAGCCAACAGAGGATCCGTCGTGGCCAGGAGATGCAGCCATCGCAGGATATCTCTCAGGTTGAATTCCCAAGGGCTTCCATGAGCGCCGAACGCCTTTTCAATGGCCACCTGGTGGTCCAGGCGGGATATGAACTGAATGACGCCACTGACAATATCAGTGGGGATGCCGGGGAAGTTATGTTGGGCGATGAGAAGTAGATCCTCTGCTGTGAAGGTGTCGGCGTACACGACGATGAATCGGTTCACGAAGGAGCTTGGAAGACCCTTTCGGCCGCCTCCCTGGTGATGAGGGTTTTGCGCAGCAAAAAGTCGGAAATCAGGATGTCGCTTGAAGACTTGGTCCAGTTCGGAGATGTAAACCTCGCCACGATGATCTAGACAGGCGTTGAGACCCTCAAGAACAGACTGAGAGGCCAGGTTCATTTCGTCGAGCAAAACCCACTCGCCGTTCTGCATTGCCTGCAAGAAGGGGGCATCACGCCAGGCGAAGTTGCCGGCTTCGGCACCCTCAACAGGCATATCAGCACCAAAAAGATCCATGAGATCAGTCTGGTCAGACAAATTGATACGGGTCAGGGGACGGCCACACACGCGAGCCAGAGCCGCAACGAGTGTCGTCTTGCCAACACCTGGACTACCTTCCAACAAAATGGGCTTCCGCATTTGGAGGGAGCGAAGCACTCTCATAGCGTTGAGCCTCGTGGTTGGGGCATTAAACGCGAAGCTGGGGTCTGATTTGCGGCCTGCTTCTCTGGGAAGGCTGAAGTTGCCTATGGATAGCTGTTCCTCAGTCAACGCCACCTCCGGCTCGGCTCGGTAGATGGCCGTGGTGTCGTATCCAAGGAGCTCGCTAAGCTTGTCGAGGCACTTCTGTCTCTGTGAATCGAGGGCTTTGGGGTCCATGGCCAGGAGAGCTGAGGGGTTGGCACCCAGACTATCGATGAAGACAGTAGCCGCTCCGTGAACAACGGCGAATTGAGGAGCCGTAGGGCCACAGAGGTTGATGAAGTTGACCCAGATCAGGATATCACGGATTGAAAAGGCCGTAGAGGACGAAGATCTGAAGACTTGTCCGAACCAGTGTGCGAATTGGACCACTGGCTTCCCGAAAGACTTGAAAGCTGGGTCGAGTTTTGAAAGGACAATGTCCAGCATGTCGTCGGTCTCGGACATGGCAGGCACCCAAATTTCGGTGAAACGGTTTCTCAACGCTGGGGACAGCTCCTTCTTGCCAAAGTCACCGCCAGGGTTCATGGTAGCGAAGAACTGGAACCCATCCGCTCCAGTGACGAATGAGTTATCAATACCCTTTTCAGCCAAAAGAAGAGACCGTCCGGGCTCCAGAACCGAGTTCAGACGTTCCAAAACGGAGTCGTCCGCGAGTGAGATTTCATCGAGCAGGAAGAACTGGCCGGACTTCATAGCGTGAACGAGACTTCCGTCGGACCACTCAAATAGAGCCTTACTCTTGGTCTCCAATGTCGCAATCGTTTCTTGAGTAGCAGCATCGATCTTACTGAGGGCATCCGGCGAAAGGCCGTGGTACCTCTGCAACAGGTCCTCTAGTGTGCCTGTCGCGTCTTCCCCGAGCTGCCCCAGGATTGTGCTCAACTCGCCCTTCAACGAGTCGGCGATTGCGCCGCGGTTTCTCACGGGTCTTTGAGAACCAATGAGATCTCCTGTCTCCGTGTTTTGGTGGGCGTTGACAATGTGCAGCTCCTTTCCGAGCACTTCTGCAAGGATCTGGCAGACAGTAGTTTTGCCGCATCCGGTTTCACCAACGAGAAGGACAGGCTCATCGTTGCGAATGGCGGTGTCAACCAAAACGTAAAGCCGGCGCATCGCACGGGTCCACACAACGCCGTGATTGTTGGGCATCGCCTGAATCTTGCTCAAGATAGGCGAGTATTTGGCGGTGTAAAGGACGTCTGGGTTAATCTTGACCTTGAAGACGCCCTCGATGACTTCTCTCACCGCAGTGCGTTCCTCCTCAACACGAACGCGCTCAGCCAAAAGCATGAAGCCGTTGACGGCGATTTGTTCACGCGTGTCAGCATCTCGCAAGGCCCATCGAAACAGGTCACGAAGCGTCGCGAAACTGTCCTTTTGCTCGAATAGACGGCTGGTTTGTCGAAGGCGGGAGAGCTCCTTGTACACCGAGACGATTCTCTTGCAGTCTGAAGGTGCAGTATTGATGCTTCTCTTCTGCAAGATGAACTCGAGCTCATCCTCCGGAATGTCATCAAAGTGCAGCTCCAGAAAGCGGTTTCGGAACGCACGCGAGAGCACTTTTCGACCACCGTACAAGCCTGGAGGATTCTGAGTGGCAAAGAGCATGAAATTCTCATGCGGCCTAACAATCTCTTGGGTCTCGGGGATCAGCAGCTCTCGGTTGTCGTCAAGAAGTCTGTTGAGTGCCTCGAGGACATCTGTGGGGGCAAGGTTCAACTCGTCCAGCACGATCCAATGACCTTGTCGCATTGCTTGTACAAGCAGACCCTCTTGGAAACGAAGTCTTCCAGTTGAGTCGGACACATATGTGCCAAGATACTCTTGGAGATCTGTATGTTCGTGGTTGTTGATACGCACAAATTTGTTTCCGGTGAAGTGGGCGAGATACTCGATCATGCTCGTCTTTCCTGCCGACGTAGGACCTTGAATGAGAATTGGGAACCGCCGCGTCGACGTCGCTCGGACAAGGTTGAGGAGATTACGTTCCACGTAAGGGGTGATGATGTAGTCGGACCGCTCTTGAGGTGTCATTTCTCCCTGAGCCAGCCAGTAGTGACGGTCCTTGGCCTTGTTCTGAAAACGCACATACTGCTTGCCATCATCAGGCTGCCTTGGTGATTGAGAGAGCAAGGACTGGGGGTTTGAAACACGGCCAAACAAGCGGTGATCAATGAGGGGCAGGAGCATCTTTTCAGACTCTCTGTCTAGCAGAGTAAGGAAGCCCATCGAGAAGCCCTCGTACAAGGCTCTGCGAAGGCCATAGAACGGAGCGATGTGATTGACATAGGTAAGGACGCGAGTGAGCGTACGAAGACTGAAATGCGGCACTTCGTTGGCTCCGTCGACCAAGCGCTTCTCCTCCGCGCGAATCTTAGTATCAAGGTATAATCGTGAGATATCGTCAGCCGCTTGCTCATCCTTAGTACTGCTGCTCTTCAAGTATGTCTTGACAATCGTGAGCAAGTCCTTCACGTCCTTGTCCGGGCTGTCGACGTAAAGCTCCGTAAAACGAGATCGAATACCGATGGGAAGATCGCGCTTGCCAACATCCGTTGCTGGGTTCATGGCGCCAAAGATGCGGAAATTCGGGTGTGCCCTAATGCGTTCGATCTCACCCGTCTCGGATAGCAGAATCGAGGGTGTCTCGACGGGTCCGGTCAGAAGGTCCGCAATGCTCTCCAGTGTGTCAGGGGAGGCGAGGTTGATTTCATCTAGCAGAACCCAGTCACCGTTGCGGGCGGCCTTGACAATGTTGCCCTCGATGAAGGAGAATGCAAATGCCGATGCGCCTCCGGACAGCTGTACCTCGAATTGGTTGAGGTTACGGGAGAATTGATCCCAACGAGGGCTGAGCCCGAGAAGGGTCTGAAGTTTGGATTCAGTCTTGCGGCGCTTCGTCGGCTGGGTTCCCTCCTCTCGAGCCTCGCTCTGCTCTCTTTCGCGCCGGGTCAACTCCTCCACAATCTTCTTGAACATTTTGGGAGCTTCACGCCACAACTTGGCGACCTTTGCCCATTGACCCTTGGCAAAACACTTTCCGATCTGCTCAAGATAACGCTGGTTCTTCGACTGCGAAATGCCAGTGGCGGAGAAGAGATCCTCAAATTCCTCCTTCAGGGGTACAGCGAGAGTCCGCACATTGACGGGCTTGAAGCCTCCTAGGAGATCACCGGCTTCGCTCTGCTGAGACAAGTTGATCGCAACAAGCTTGTGACCCAGCGTGTCGGCGAGTTGCTGGATAACCGTAGTCTTTCCGATACCAGTCTCACCGACGAGAAGGATCGGCTCGCCCAGGTTGACAGCCACGGCAGTCTGCTCCAACAACTTTTTCGCATGCGTCGTGCTTGCAAAAGGTCGCTTGGCGAGAGCAGCCTTGTTGACACGGTCTTTTCTTTTCCGTAATGCCGTCCGGCCGATCTTAAACTGGCTGTAGTTTTGTTCTAGTTGCGGGATGTAAGCTTCAAGGAAATGTTCGACCCGTTCTTTGGCCATATGCATCTCCTCAGCAATGGCAAAGATCAGATGTCGCTTGGCTTGGACGTCCGGAATGCCTGCTACGAAGCAGTCGACGGCTTCCATGAACATCCAGTCCCGGGTGGTTTCGCTAATTGGTTCGTCTCCGTTGGTGCAGCCCGCCGCAGTGAGCGTAGCTGTCAGGCGTCTGCACCACCGCAGAAGATCCCGCAAGCTGGCTTGACGATCGGCCATGCCACGACTTGACGAGTAGGGCATGTTTCCAGAAGTCGGTTTCGTCAATCTTCGGTACACGGCAAGGATGCCGGGGGCGAACTTGTGCAGAATGGGGTGAGATCCAATGATGATGTCCTGCAACTCTGCCTCTGTCGGGGTATGTACAGACAACAACTGCCAGAACCGCAAGCCCAAGAGGTTAGGCAGTGTTTCCCGGCCGTGCATGCCGCGAGAGGTTCTGACGGTACCAAAGAGGCGGAAACCACTGGCAGCTCGGATCCGCTCTCCTCTGCTCGGAATGAGAAGCTCGCCACGTTCAATCAGAGGCAGCAGTGTGCTGATAACTTCGTTTGGTGCTCTGTCCAGATCTTCGATAAGTACCCATCTTCCCTCTCTAACTGCAGTCGTCAAAACACCGGCTCTCCATGAAAAAGTTCCTGGTTTTGAGTCTGTGGAATAAAGACCTATAAGCATCTTTGCGTCTGTTTGCTCGTTGATGTGCAACGTCACCATCTCCGAATGCTTTCCAAACTCCTTTGCGACTTCGTGCACCAGTGAGGTTTTGCCGGACCCGGGAAGCCCGTGCAGCAAAATTGGACTAGCATTCTTCAGGAGACCGGCGAGAGTCTCCAGGTTTTGTGTGGTTGTGGACGTCAGCACGAGGGACGAGTTCTTCTCGACCGGTCCGGACGGTCGCGGCAGAATTGTGTTGCCGTAGCACGCAACAAAAGGGGTCAGGCTTTGCGGTGGAACAGGTTGGATTTGATTGCTCTGGGAAGCATCGCCAAGCTCGCGGCGCAGCGCCGCCGTCTTCTTGATCCGCGCATCCTCATACAGACTCAAGAACCCATAGTCTACCTCACGTCCGTCAAAGTCAGCGAGAATAGCCTCTTTCGTTCCGACATGCTCGTCGATGAGAGTCTCCAGCTTCGGGTCGGCTGCGCGCAGAATGTGGGTGAAAATCCGGATTGCCATGTACCGGACCGCACGGCTCTCATGTGAGAAGAGCCCTTGCATGTGAGTGGGTGAGACCAGGACGCCGTAGGTCCTCTGGTCGAAGCAGACGAGCCTCCATGCTGCCAGAAGCAACTGTAGAAGGTCTGAGCTATGGGCCGGAGCGAAGTTGGTGAGGTCGGGGAATCGGAGGCTCGGTGTCTGCGGTCCTTGTGGCGGTTTCTTGGACAGGTCCTCGCCCATGACCTGTTGCAGAAATTCCGATAAATACGGAGCGAACGGCAGTGTCCTTGCGAGAGATGCAAGAACTGCGCCGTTTCTTGTTTGATTCCTGGGGTTGAGCAGCCATCGTGCGCAGATATCGGGAAAGACATTCTCAAAGTGGATGAAAATTCGATCTGTAAGTTGGGGAATGAGCGCCGCCTCGGCGACAGCGTCGAGGAGATTCGAGGCCGTGTGATTTCTAATGACCTCAATAATTTCGGTAGGTAGATGCTCGAGAACGATCGCATCGTTCAGGAGAGCGCTCCTCTGCGATGAGACGTCTATTGTGGCCATAGTTGCGGCTCAATCGCGAGATATGTCGTCTGCGGTGATGTTCATGGGACGCGGCGGCTGGATTTGCATGTACTTTTTTTTTTCTTTCCCTGCCTCTCTTAGAGGGACCCTTCGGCCCCAGCCAACAGCAACTTTTTTTTTTGGTGGTGACCGGGGTCCCTGCAGCTTCTGGGCGGAATGCGGCGCTACAAAGCCCCGAGCCAATCAGAGTGGAGACGACTCTGCACCTTTGAGCTCGAAAAACTTCAAGCAGAGCGACCCGGAACCTCCCTGCGTGCTGAAAGGCCCCCCGAATTGACGACAACCTCCCCCGTACGCGCCCCTCCGCCTCGTCAACGACGGCCCCAATTGCCCTCCTCCCAGATCAACGCACACATCTACAATGGCGCTTTCCTGCAGATACGCGGCCCAGAGCTGCGCCCGTCAGCTCCGTGCCAGCGGCTCGCTGCGTGCCTCGACGACCCTCTTCCAGACCCGTACTCCCGCGACCGCACGAAGGCACAACTCGACCGAGGCTGCGGCAGCTCCCGCGAACCCCAAGATCGCTGCCATTGTCGATCAGATCAGCACCCTCACCCTCCTCGAGACCGCCGACCTCGTTTCAAGCTTGAAGGTGAGTTGTAAAATAGCAGCTATGGATGCGATATTCCCTCCGATTGGGCTTAGAGGGGCGTGGGCTGATGGTGCCTTTCTTCACAACAGTCCAAGCTGAACATCCCCGACCTGCCCGTTGGTGGCTTCGCCGCCGCCGCTCCTGCAGCAGCCCCTGCGGCGGTTGAGGAGGCTGAGGAGGCCGCGCCGGCCGCCGCCGAGAAGAGCATCTTCAACCTCAAGCTCCAGGCCTTCGACGCTGGTGCCAAGGCCAAGATCATCAAGGAGGTCAAGAACTTGCTGGGCCTCAGCTTGGTGGACAGCAAGAAGTTCGTCGAGAGCGCGCCGAAGCTGATGAAGGAGAACGTCGCCAAGGACGAGGCCGAGAAGATCATCGCCACGATGAAGGAGCTCGGCGCCACCGTCATCATGGAGTAATTTTACTATCCCAAAGTTTGCATTGGCTGGCTAGGCTGAGTGGACGAGAGCGACTGTTTCTCTCCTGGGAGGAGATGACGAAATCTCGGGAGCATTTTGTTGTCGGGCATCTGGATCGGACTGGTCTAGACGAGACGTGTATGAGTGTACAAACACCCATGTAACAATATTATCAAAGACATACACCACCATTTCATTGTGAAATCGCTAGCATTGTGTTTTACTGTCATGCTATAAGTCGTACTTGGAACGAATCCCCGAAACCACCATTCCCAACGGTATACAGTTATACTAGGCTACCATAACCAGCCTTCTAACGCCGCTTTTGAGTACCCAAAACGCCCAGACATGCCTACGGAAAGGTTGGACTGACGACAACTAATGCTTTTTGCCGTTCGTGATTCTAGTACTGGCCGGACCAGCAGGCGGCCGGGGCGCGCACTGATGCTCCATGGCCTGTCGCCACTCGCCGAGCTCCTCCTCCCCGAGGATGTGGTCGTCGTCGCCCAGATCGCTCGTCTCCTCCCAGATCTTGTCGGTCTCGGCGTTGGGCTGCGAGGGAATGGCCCATATGCTCTCGCGCAGCCTCTTGTGCCGCTCGCGGTCCTCCTCAATACGCTGCTCGATTTGACGCTTCTCCAGCCGCGGGGCCCTGCCGTTAGTCGGGATCGGCTGGCTGGGTGGCGCGTCGCCCATGTCGACATCGCCGTTGACCGGTGACGAGAGGCCGGCGTCGCGGGCGCTTGTTTCCCGCTCCTTCAGCACCTCTTCGATCTCGGTGACGGTCTGGGCCTGCAGAAAACTCTTCTGCTGGAGGCCTTGGAGGACCTGGTTGGGGTCAGCACACTAAACGGCGAAGCGCCGACATGAGAGTTGGGCACTCACTCTTCTGACGACCTTGACGTTGGCGGCGCCGGATCCATCGTCGGGTGCTACTGCATCGACAACGCGGATAATGTCGCGTTGCATCATGCGGACGTAGTCGACGTGATTGTCTTTCTGCGCCGCCTCAAGAAAATGCTCGATAAAGTACATGATGTTGGCTCGGATATTCATATTATTCTGGGAGAAAAGTCAGTTACTGATTATGTTCTCCTGACATGCACGAACTCACACCGCGTTCCAACTGTTCGATGATGCATGAGTGCAAATCCTCGTCCATGTCCTTGTACTTGAGCGCATACTGAGCGGCCTTCTGAGCAGAGTTGACAGACGCATTGAGATGCTGCAGCTGGTGCGTGAAGCGCATCCGAACCTCAAAAGGGTCCGCCATGTCTGCCTCGCCCTGTTCTTCGTCTCTGTACTGAGACTCGTTGTTTTCGTCAAGAGATGGAAGTACGGGTAAAACTTCGAGTCAGTGTTGCGCGTTGAAAGCCTAGCTGGGGTTGGTGTTGACGCAGATGAGGCCTCGTTCTTGCTCAGAGCTCTCACTCGCTGTCAATATCACTACTGGATCAGCAGCCAGCTTTCGCACAGTGAGTCCCTGTGCGCCCATGCTTCTTGCCTGATCAACACTGTGCGAAAGCCGGCCAGATGACGCTAAGCTAATTTAGGGTTAGCGTCTAAGCCTCCGGAAAATGATCGCTCAGTGGATGGTAATGGACGATATCGGAACAGTGGAGTTGTAAAAGGAGGTGAAGGATATTTCGTGCTTGTTGTTGTTTACTTGTTTTTCAGTCGATATCTTGAGTCTGAATAAGCTGTGTTGTGCACAACCAAGCAAAGACTATTTTCACAAACTTGACTGTGCAATTTCAAGCGAATTTTGAGTGGAAAACCTCAACTCACACGCAGACCTCTCTTACACGGCTGGCGGAGCGCAAAAACATCGACTAGCGGTCACTTACACCACAATCTCATCTCATACCTCCTTTCACCATGTCCACGTCACTTACCGTTTACGATGGAGGCTTGACGTCCTCAGACGAGCTTACCATGACCGTCCTTGGTTGCGGTAAGTTATCCATTAGTTACAAACCCGGCGGGTTTCGGTGCTTTGCACCTTCAATTGCAAATTTGTGCTTGAGCTGGGACTTTTCACTCACTGCGACGTGAAGCAAATTGGCAGAGAGAGGATGATTTAAGGGACTGAATAGTGACTGACTTATGAACAGGTACCATGGGTATCGCTATCCTCAATGGCATCCTCACCTCCCTCCAGGAGATGCAGGCCCCGAAACCCCTTCAGACCCTGGCAGGATCAGGCACGTCTACCCCCTCTTATGACGAGGTCCCCTCCCGGCTGCCCTCGCGCTTCATCGCCTGCGTTCGCCGTCCCGAGAGCGCAAAGAAGGTCAAGAAGGCCCTCTGGGAGCACTCGTCCGTCCTCAAGGTCGTCCAGAACGACAACATCGCCTCCGTTCTCAAGTCCGAGGTCGTCCTCCTCGCCTGCAAGCCCTACATGGTCAAGGACGTCCTCAGCGAGCCCGGCATGGCCCGCGCCCTACACGGCAAGCTCCTTATCACCATCTGCGCCGGCGTCACCGAGGAGCACATCGAGGAGATCCTCCACGGCGTCGCCCCGACAAAGAGCCCCGAGGAGGACGGCCGCTGCCGCGTCATCCGCGCCGTCCCCAACACTGCCTCGCTCATCCGCGAGAGTATGACCGTCATCGGCACCTCCACTTGGCCCCTCCCGCCCCAGATCGCGAGTCTCGTGACCTGGATCTTCAGGCGCATCGGTGATGTCGTGTACCTGCCTCCCAACACCATGGACGCCAGCACCGCGCTCTGCGGTTCCGGGCCGGCTTTCTTTGCGCTCATGCTTGAGGCTGCCATTGACGGTGCCGTCGCCATGGGTCTGCCCCGTGCCGAGGCGCAGAGGATGGCTGCTCAGACCATGAGAGGTGCCGCTGGTCTGGTCCTCAACGGCGACCACCCGGCTCTCCTGCGTGACAAGGTCAGTACTCCTGGCGGCTGCACCATTGGCGGCTTGCTGGTGCTCGAAGAAGGCCGTGTGAGAGGTACGGTTGCGCGTGCGGTGCGCGAAGCGACTGTTGTTGCGGGCCAGCTTGGCCAGGGTGTCCAGGGTGTCAACGGAACTCGATTCCCTGCTCAATCAGGATTTAGCAATGGATTCCACAACTGAGAATTGTTCAGTGGGTTATTTATGAGTTTGTTCATATGAGCAAGTACAAATCGGGTTGGAAATCACTTTTCGTTTTGTATGGAGTGACAGGCCGTAGCCTGCTTATGGTTAAAACCTGGTATCAACCGAGCGGAAGCCTACATAGAATTACAGAATAGACTCAACGACAACCGTGAACTCCTTGTCCGTCCTCTCATCTTTCGTGCCCTGGGTCCGCCTTGACCAGGCGTCCTTTTTCCCAACGCAGGCAAGCTAGGCGTCCTCGACCCTGACCTTCTTGCTTGCTCCTTGCTCCTCAGCGTCTTCCGCCGATTTCCTCTTGCTGGTGGAGCCTTCTGAGTCAGCGGCGCCGACTCTGTGCTTCTCCCAGCGAGCGTGCCAGTCCAGAAGTCTTGCGTACTCGAGCTCTACGCTGCTGAGGGCCTCACCCAGCTTGTCAGATCGTTCGTTGACAGCCAGCTGGCTAAGCACGTCTGCATTCTGACGGTAGATCCGTTGCTTAACGAACAGCTGCCACAGGCGGTAATGGTGCCTCTCCTCCTTTGTCGGCTTGGCCTTCTTCTCCTCACTGAATGTAACTCTGACCGACGCGGGCAGTTGAGACATAGTTTGCATCTCGATCAGTCGCTTAAACTGTCGTTCTACAATCTTAGTCTTCTGGCGAAGATTTCTGAGTAATTCCTGGTCAACCAAGTCCTTCGGTACAGTGCCGGTTGGGGGGTTTGGCAGTGAGATATTGGTGTTGATCTTGACTTTGCTGAACTCCGGCAGTGAACGCAGGAAAGTCAAATCAGACAGGTCCCTCATGTCGTCGAAAGCCTCGTTCGGATCCTCAACCGTCAGCTCCAGGGTTTGAGGGTTATTGAGGTAGTGCTCAAAGATCGTCTTGTAAAGGCGAGCGCCAATACCCTTGCCCTGGAAGGGCGGCAAGATCAAAAACTGGGAGAGTCTGGAGCGGCAGGGAAGCTCCTCAAGCAAGTCGAACTCTTGCTTCGGCAAGTCCAATTCGGATGAGGGCGGCGTAGGAGGTCTGAAACAGAAGAACTTGTAAACGGTCGAGTAGCCAACGAATGTGTAGGACGACTTCTCGGGGGCCTCCGTCAAAGCCTGCTTCCGGTAGAGCAAGAAGACGGTCCATCTGTTGGCATCCTCGGGCGCCTTCCAAGGGTCGTCGGGGTTTTCCGAGTCCCGCGCGATGTAGGATCCGCCCTCGATGAACATGGGAACGAGAGCCTCAACACGAGTGACGATCTGACGCACAGCGGGATCCGCCAGGCTGCCCTTCCAGACCTCGTATGTTCCATCATCGCCTTCGAAGCTCGAGTGAAGCGTACCCGGAGGAGTGTAGTCGGGCTGGCGTTGCGCGGCGCTGTCGAACTCCTTGGCGGACTGGAAAGCGACTATGACAAATTAGGTACGCGACCACGGCGGGACGGCTGCGGTACTCACCCAAAGGAAGATGCTCTTTCAGGATAGCATCAACGTCGGCAGCCTCTGTTTCGCCGACTGACTGGAACTGCTTGCCCCAAGTGACCTTGACGTGGGGTCGCATGTCGTACGTGAGGTATCGAAGGCTGATCTTCAGATCCTTATATCCGAAGATGCGCTCATCGTCGCCGAAGATGGAGTAGGTGAACTTCGGGTTGAAGCTAGCAATACACTTCGTAGCTCCGGCGGCAGGAGCGATCAGGCTGATGTTGAGGGATTCGGTGGCATTCGCCGACCCTGCGATGCAAGTTAGAACTTGTCTCCAAGAAGACAGTCCGAGGACCAGTACGGACACTCATCGATTTCAGCCATGGTGTCGGGTCGCTGAAGAACGTTCGGCTGAACGGCTGTCGCAATCGCCTCAAGAGGTGTAGTTGGACGTAGGTTGTGAAAGGGAGTTTTGAGAAGCGCAAATGGTGTCTGGGGACAAGTATGGAGGCAAACAAACGTTAGCGCCCCGTGCGTTGTCGGGATGGTCGAAGTTGTAGGCACTGAAAAAGAGCTTCTTTGCGACCTGCCTAGGTGACGCGCAGTTGGAGCGGATCGCGACGAGACGCGACGGCGTTAATTGATGGTTCATGCATCTAAGAGAACTTTAGGCGGGGCTCCGGCTGCCGCTGTTTCGGGGCACTGTCCAGCGCCAGGAGCAGGACCCACCCGTATTACGACATGTGGTGACAAGGCAGGAGAAGCAGCGTCAGGAAGACCAGGAAGGGGCCAGTCAGTGGCCAATGAACTGCGCCGGGTACACCTTGAGAGCCTGCTGCTAGTCCAGCTTACCTTAGCTCCGGGCCAACCTCGACGATTCTCCCTTTGCAGCGAGCTGAAAGGCGACAGAAAGAGAGGGAAAAAAAAAGTGTCGAACTCCCCCAATTCTCCGCTCCCATCCCCCGTTGAGCAGGCAAAGCAGGGTCGCCGTCGATTTTGGTTACTAGACATGTTGGCGTGATCCAACGCTCTCGACAACCTCTCCCACCTTTGCACGCGCCGAACCGATCGATCGACGCTTTCTATCCAAACATGGGAGGGCTCCTTTTGCTGCTCTTGCTGAGCGTGAGTACATACCAGCCCCGCCTTAGCTTGAGCTAGATGCCGGCGAAGCTTTACGTGCGATGGCAAAGCTAATGCAAGTTGCGGCCACAGACGGTAATGGCCTTGGCGTATGTACTCCCGTGATGACATCGAGTCGTCCATCGAAGCAACGATCACCGACCCCGAACGAGCCGTACTGATGTGCATTGCCGTTAGGTCCTTCTTCGCCGGCTCACTACCCCTCGCCATCACCCTGACACAATCGCAACTCCGATTTATATCCAGCGTTGGGGTTGGCATTTTGGTTGGAACTTCAATGATTGTAATTATACCCGAAGGCATTGAAGCGGTTTCAACCACTGGAGGACACCATCATGATAAGAGAAGCTCGCCAAATGCGGTGGGCAACCAAGGGAGGCTGGGCGTTCGATGGACGACAGGCGATGATGTACCCGTACTAGCAACGGCTGCCGGTTCTGCGCGAGCGCGAGACGAAGTTCTGTCACTAGGACATGTCGAGGTGGACAGCACGAGGTTGCGCGCCAGGGAAGAGGCGCCTTCAGGTGAACACGGCCACGACCACGACCAGGCTCCAGGCCACGTTCCAGGTGCCGAGCCGCCACACGCCGATGAGAAGGGCACCGAGGTGCCGACGTTCTACATCGGCCTATCCATGATTCTGGGCTTTGTTCTCATGTTCCTCATCGACAGGCTACCCCGCCACGCGACGGATCGCATGCATACCGAACCGCAGATGCGTCACGTAAGCTTGGATAACCTCGGCGGGTCATCGAGCGCCGGCGACGAGGAGTCGGAAGGGTTCCTCGGCCCTCTCGCGCCGCCTCCGAAGCAGTCGCGGAGCCTCGCGACCACCATCGGGCTGGTCATTCACGCCGCTGCGGACGGAATTGCCATGGGGGCGTCGACCTCGACCTCCAACACCAAGCTGGGCTTGATCATCTTTGTTGCCATCATGGTTCACAAGGCTCCTGCGGCGTTTGGTCTGACTTCGGTGCTTCTTAAGCAGGGCCTGACGAAGCGCGGGGCGCGGGGACATCTGATTGTCTTCAGTCTTGCCGCGCCGTTTGGGGCTCTGAGCACTTGGGCCATCATCCAGATACTGGGCGGTGGCAATCTTGACGGCGAATCTGGCCAGTGGTGGACTGGCATGCTCCTGCTCTTCTCGGCGGGAACATTTCTGTAAGTCGAACGCCACCCCAACCATCGTGCGCATGGCACTGACAGTCAGCCAGCTTTGTCGCGATGCACGCCATGCAGGAGGACAGCAGCTCCTCGAAGCACGACCACGGCGGAATGAACGGGTACTCGGAGGGAGGCGGCGTCCAAAGAGTGCAACACCGACCGCAGATGCGCGACACGTTTGCTACTGTCGCCGGCATGCTTCTGCCTCTTCTCACGCAGTTCGGGCATCACCACTAAACCGACCGAAATACGAGAAGAGAGCCCAGTGCTCGGAGGCCAGAGTATAACCTTTCGCCCAATCATACCAACTTTGAGTCTCTGGTGTACAGTGAGACTTTCTTGACTCATGACGATGATGACTGTAGACTATACTTGTACTGGGCGCCCTGGATCTACTGAGATTCAAAAAGGATGTATTTTAAGATTCTGTACTCTAGATCGATCGATGCCGTCCGCAACTATATAAAGTCGAAAAAGTTTCTTGCTTGACGTTCCAGAAAGACAATCCGCTCCGCCAAGGAAAGCTGACTGGTTACTTGTCAATGGAAGGCGACCGCCTACTGCATAGCAAAGCGCATGGAAGTAAGCAACCGGCCGGTTGGCGCAAGGGACAGGCCTTGTCGACCGAGCGCCCAAGCTGAGCTAGGTTTCTACTCGGGGTGTTTCAAGTTCGTACACGACGACCTTGGCACAGACGAGGCGCTCGTGGCGTCTCATCACAACGGGGGGTCTTTTGGTCGGGTAGGGTGATCAAAGACGGTTGGCTTGCTGCTAGACTTCGTCCTGTCAGGTATAGGTTGAGCTTCAAAGGGGAGAGGCGCATTGAGTTGCACGGAGGAGCTCTGACTACGTCTTCGGTGCAAGAGCAGTGTGGTGGGTGGATGCGTGGCTTTTTTAATCAACCTCTCACACGAGAATGACACCCAACGACAAATTGACAGCTTCACGTTCCTGCAACAGCCGATGATAGATCTGCAAGGCAAGGTGCCGAAAAGGGTAGCTGAACAGGGCCTTTGAGCACACCTGGCAGAAGGGCATGCAGGTGTCGCAGTCTTCTTCAGACACAGATCATCCCATGGGCACGACGTTGGCGTTGTCAACGCCCCTCAATATTGGACAATCCGAATTTTTTCCAAAGAGAAGGAGGATTCGGGGTTTGGAAGGGTCGGCCCAGGCGGGTCTAAGCGCAGGTCGCCAATTCGCACACCCCTGTGTCGTATCACTGGGGCAGATCTGAGGCATCCAAGCCGCCAGTGTCGCAAGTGTGAGAGTCCTTTGAGGAGAGCTGAGCAGAGTAGCAGAGAAGAGCCACGGGCCGTTTCTTTTTGTGGCATGTTTGTGGAACCCTCTGCCGATATCATGAGTTGAAATCATTACAGTGGCTTGCGCGGGCGTAAAGGATATGCGGACTGTCCTTGTCGTTTTCGTGTCCTCTCATCCCATCTGCAATCCTCTCCTGTCTGGGAGGGCAACGTCAGTTCCGGCTTACGAAGTGCGTAACGGTGGACAATGAACTTGAGTTTGGGGTCAAGACACCTGGCGGAGGTAGGGTTCGGTGGGCTCGACCGAGGCCGGTAGCTCAATTTAGCGCGCGGGATCTGCGATACGAATCGGACATTCCATCTTCGGCCGTCTGTAGACCGGTTAACCAACTCAAGTCCGGAGATGTTAGCTAACCCTTTGTGCACGGTGGGCCGGAGTAATCTTGGTAGGTTTACTTCGTCGAGCCAACACATGATGTTGTGGGTTGGGGCGTCAAGGCTGGTCCGTCCGTTTGTTGGTTAGTGGTGAGCAAGTGGTGGGAGTAGGAGGACGTTGGAGGACGTTGGAGGAATGGCGTCCAAGGTACATTCGATGTGCGGGATATCACATCTTGATAGAATGATAGAGGACTGTGAACCTGGCTGGTATCAGACACATACAAGCCTCTGGTGGAACTTTGACTGGATTATGAGTCGATAGTTGCTAAAGGCCTTGTGGCTGCGAAATGAGTTATTCCTGCAAGGCCATGAGAGACACAAAATCCCAGACAACAGAGTCCCGGGTTCAGTGACGAGGGGGCGCGGCTGTGGCTCCCCCCAAAGGCCGGGGGAAATGCAGTTGGGGCCCATTTTGGCGCAGATTCCGCGATGCACGCCGCCTAGCGTCTTGTCAAGAGAGGAAAGTCGAGCGGAGACTCTCCATTGCGCCATCGCTCTTCCACGCTCGCCGTGGGCGTCTCGGCGCTGGAGCCAGACTCGGTAGCCCCCATGGACTTGAAAGAAGCGATCGACGTCACGGATACCCACTTCGGTGCCGACGTAGGACACTAGTGCAGTGTTGTAAGCGCCGCTAACTCGGACCCTGCAGGGCCCCCAGGAAGAGAAATGTGAGGTTTCTCGTTTGCAGCGGAGGCGAGACCTCTCTCCGCCGTTCGTGGCCAGCAGCCGTGGTGGAAAAAGAGACAACGGACCCAGAGCTGCGGAATGGAAGGGTTCGAGTTGTGAATAGTTTGCGTGCGATGGAAAGGCTGTTCGAGACCTGCGAGGGACGGTGAGAGACATGTGCCGATCAGCCCAAGTTTCATATTAGTATGTGACGGGACAGTCATGAATAGCCTGGGCATTGTTCGTCGCCATTCCATCCGCGTTCGACAATGTCCTGCGTCCCAGGAGAAAGTCGACCAGATGGCTGGCGAGTCGTAACGGGCCTTCGATGAGAAGAAGGTTCGGGAGCATGGAAACATTGCCTTGTTGACGACATCCCTGAGAAGCCGTCGCCCAAAAGGTCTGTGTTGCCCTCATCATCGGCGCCAGGTTGGATGGTGACTCGAGGCCGAAACTGGACGTTTGCAGGCCGCGCTTGGCTCCCGCTCTTTGATGTGCCCCATCCCCAGACGACCACGACATCAGGTCGAGATTTTGAGAACGTACGCGCAGCAGTAGTAGCGTATTAGGGGCCGCTCTCTGTGGATGATTCGTTCTCCTTTCCTTTTTTTTCTTCTCTCTGCTTCACTCTCCCTAGAGTATACTGAGCACCCATCCAACAGGGCACAGCAGATGCCTGCGCAATGTACCTGGCCATGCATCAGGAACCTGGGAGATTGTCAGGTCAGCTGAAGTGTCAGATGTCAGTCCCGTGGTGGAGGGTAACAGGAACGAAACAGCGCTAAAGAAGGCCCCAGAATAAAATTCTGTCTGTTTGGGAATCATGAGCCCGGCCGGGTACATACAGGCGCTGGCAAATGTCCATCATTGGCAGCACAATAATATTGCAGCATGCTTCGTGAAAGGCTCGTCGTGCTTCTTGGTGGCTGTTTCTGGTTTCCGGGGCAGGCAGAGCCTGGGAAAGCGTCACTGCCGCTCTTGCCGTCCTGCATCCCGTCATCTACCCGAGGTACGGACAGCCCAAGGAAGTTGCGGCCCAGCACTTGCCTTACCTTAGGTACCTTACAGGCAGGTACACGGGAAAGAAGCTGCCGCTAAGGCTCCGCCAGCGGTTGTTCCTTCCTTCCAAGCATTCTCGCCTCCCGGCCCCTCCACTTCCACACCCTCCCCATTCTTGCCTCGCCCGAGTCCCAGGCCCAGAGTGCCAGCGAAAGACGACACAAAGAAGACGAGTGCTCTGTGACCTGTGTGGCACTGCTAGGCACCCGGTCCCCCCAAGGCACGCCCACATAGCCGCAAGCCCAGGCCTTCTTCGGCGCTCGTCGTCCCCCCCTTCCATCATCCATCCATCCACCCGCACACCCTTTTCCTGCTGTGTCCATCCCGTGCCCTCCACCAGCAACAGTCCAAGGGCCGTCGCATACCTACTACTGCGCTCTTGCCTCTAGGCCCTTTGTTACTTTTCCTGAGGTACCTACCGTAGGTACATCAGGTAGGAGCCCATCATCAGGTACCTACCGTGCCGTACCTTGCGCCTCGGAGCCTTGACTTTTGACCTCCTCTTCATCCTGAATCCTGTAAAGGCTCTCTCTCTCTTTCTCCCTCTTTCGTCCCCTCCGTCCCGCACTGTCTCGAGAGTCCTTGGTTCTGGTTCTGGTTCTGGCTGGTCCTGGTCCCCCATACCTTCCTTACCAACCCGCCTTCCCAAGCTTGGGTACATGCTGCCACACCCCCCCCCCCCCCAGGCCATTCCTTACCTCATCTCACTTGCCCAACTTTTACCTTGCTGCGCAGCGCTCGTCCAGTATCTGATCTCTCCTTTTCCTCCCTCCCCCCCAAATCCCCAATTCCAACCAACACCTGCGGTTGGTTTCTCTCCAATCCCATCTGTCCTCGCCTCTTCCTCTCCTCCTTCCGCCCTTCGACAAGCGACGAGAGACAACCACCTCGCAGGGAGGTGCGAAGGCATTTGGGCGTCAACCAGCGACACCGCCGAAACCACCCAAAAATCCACTTTCGATTGATACGCCCTGCGCATTCCTTACACCACCACCAGGCCCAGCGACCCACGCTTTCCGCTTGTCACTCCGATTGTTAAGCTTCCCGTCTCCCGCTGGCCCCATACCCAGAGCAGACTGCCAAACCGCGGCATACGTTCTTCTCGCCCAAATCCCCGAAACAAGATCAACTTTCTGTTTCTGGACGGCAATTTCTTCTGGTGTCCGCCGCCGACCTCCCGTCTGCTTGACCACGAACCTGCGCAACCTGACTCGGAGCACCGTCGCTGCAACCTGGACATCATCAGGCCCTCTGCTCGACCCGTTTCCCTCGCCACGCTCCTCCGGCGAGCTGCGACGACCGTTCCAGACGCCTCGAGTGCTGCCGCATTCCTGACGCATACAGCATCGCCCTCTCGTCAAACCGTGACGAATCCCTCTGCACCGACGCTTTGACAAACCGAGCTGCTTGGTAATCGCCCGCCAACCTCGATCGTTTAATGAGCGTCCTGCAGCGATTCCACACCAAGACACCTATCCGATAATCCAAGCGCCGTGCTGCCGAATATCAATTTCCAGGCCTCCACTGCGATTTCCGAACTGTCTGCCGACACTCAAACCTCGAACCTGTCTAGGACGACCTACTCGTGCTATCCCTCGACATGGCCGGCTACAACAATCGGCCGTTGAGCTTCTCGGAAAGGAGGGGGAGCATGCTGAGCGACGACATGACACTCAACACCGTAGGAATGCCCAGCAGTCAGAGATTGGAGAAGATGCCTCAACGACCCGGACATATGCGAGGCCCGCCGACGCCCAGTATGACCACACCCGCGGCCGACTTCGATCAGCAGTTGACTGGCTCACCACCCCCGCCTCCCACACCAGCAGCTTCTCCCGGTCCATCGCACCATCAGCTTGACTGGAGCGATGCTGCCGACGACGAGGACTTCTTTCTGGCCAAAGTACGCCATCACTTCAAGAACTCTGGCGGCCCACACCGAACTCGCCTCCTGGCAGATCTTCTGAATCTCTGCACCAGTCAACAACTGAGTTTTGTGCACCAATTCGTCAGCCCACTGCTTAAGAAAGATCCCTTCACAAGTCTTCCAGATGAGTTGTGCTTGCGCGTAAGAATATGCATGTTGCACTTCTCGCTACTCTCTTGCTAATATAGACTTGGTTCAGATTCTCTCCTTTATCGACGACCCAAAGGTGTTGGCTCGTGCCTCGCAAGTATCCAGGAGATGGCGAGATTTGCTGAGCGACGACATGACGTGGAAGAATCTTTGCGTAAAGCATGACTATGGGCGACGTCTCTCCGAAGTTTCGGCGCCGATGGGCAGTGCATCGCGTCCTGGTGCTCACCCTCTCTGGGGCGAGAACGAATACGCCAGCAGCAGTTTCCCGGGTGCACTGCCCATGGCAGCACACGCTTCTGGCTCACGCAGCTTGGACGGGTCTTCAAATGCGCGGCCCAAGATGAGATCTTACAAGTCGCACTTCAAGCAGAGATATCTTGTGGAGGCGGCATGGAGGTCTGGCGGCACCAGCACCACCAGAAACATCACCCAAGAAGGAGGTGTGGTGACCAGCCTGCACTTGACCCCCAAGTACATCATCGTGGCTCTTGATAATGCCAAGATCCATGTGTTTGATACCAAGGGTAATGCCCAACGTACCCTGCAAGGACACGTCATGGGTGTGTGGGCAATGGTGCCTTGGGATGATATTCTGGTCAGCGGTGGATGTGATCGTGATGTGCGAGTTTGGAACCTGGCCACAGGGTGAGTACACAACGAAAGGTCTAGCAAGATTCTCTTCGACTGACATACACAGTGCCTGCCTTCACACCCTTCGTGGTCACACTTCGACAGTGCGTTGCTTAAAGATGTCAGACGCAAACACGGCGATATCGGGCTCGCGCGATACGACGCTGCGAGTATGGGATATCCGAACTGGTTTGTGTAGGAATGTTCTTGTTGGACATGGTGCCAGCGTGCGATGCTTGGAGATCAAGGGAGACATTGTAGTTTCTGGCAGTTACGACACCATGGCCAAGGTCTGGAGCATATCGGAGGGCAGGTGCATCCAGACACTCCAGGGACACTTTAGCCAGATCTACGCCATCGCTTTCGATGGTAAGAGGGTGGTGACCGGCAGCTTGGACACCAACGTTCGAATCTGGGACCCCAGGACAGCGTGAGTTTCCGTCCACTTGAAAACCTCGGAAGCTTTAATGCTAACTGAGTATTTAGCGAGTGCTTGGCCATCCTGCAAGGCCACACTTCCCTGGTTGGGCAACTGCAAATGCGTGGCGACACTCTGGTGACCGGCGGCTCTGACGGTTCAGTACGAGTCTGGTCGTTGGAGAAGATGTGCCCAATTCACCGGCTCGCTGCTCACGATAACAGCGTGACCAGCTTGCAATTTGATGACACGCGTGTCGTCAGCGGTGGAAGTGACGGTAGAGTGAAGATTTGGGATCTCAAGACGGGTCACCTGGTTCGCGAGCTCATTGCGCAGGGAGAGGCTGTTTGGAGAGTGGCCTTCGAAGACGAGAAGTGCGTTGCCCTAGCTTTGCGACAAAATCGGACGGTGATGGAGGTAAGCAAATGGTCCTATGGCGCCCGTTGGCATCCGTTGAGGCACTGACATCCTTCACAGGTTTGGTCATTTTCTCCCCCAGAAGATGTACTGTACGACCGCCCACTTTCTCTTCAACAGCGCGCCCTGCAAGACACCCCAAATCGGCCCATGAGCGCAATGCAGCTCGATTTCAGGCAAGCACAACCTACCACTGCCGGCCCGAGTCGAGAAACCACTGGCAATCAGGATGTTGATATGAGGGATGCCGGGCCGTCCACTGCCCCTCTCCAGGGCGGTAACAAGACGTTTTTCCACGACGACTAGACCTGCTCCTCGGCAGATCACGGGACTTGCAGGGTTGAGCCAAGCAATGATGATGGCACTGCAAAAATGGGACAGACCGTACCTGGCGCACTTTGCCACTGGGGCACCCGTCAAGGTCATCGTGGACGGCGGGGCCTATTGGTGTTGCTGAGGCTGCTTTTGGTGACAGGTTTATCGACGAAACGCCTCTAAGCATAGACGGAGGCGTACGCCCAAATTAAAGATGGATGGCGTCGTTTGGCGTTGGTCAGGAAGCATTGCATGCATTTGAAAGGAAGGCCAGCATGGAATTGATAGCATTTGGGGGTTCGCTCTGAGGTCTACACGGGCGGAAAGTGCAATCGGTGGGAATTACGACTTCAGGGTGCTGACGAAATTCAGCTTCGTCCAGGCGGCCGGCGCAGCCGTTGTCTTAATATACCCCTTGGTAGAGTGTATAGTAGAGCTATATACCACCTCAAGAAGAGTCTCATTCAGCAAGCGCCTAAGTGAACGGAGTTAAGTAGGCTGTTCGTAAGACCAAAAAAAAAAAAAAAACGGTGCGTAAAATGGCTGTTGACCACCGACAGAATGATTGTCTAATTGAGTTCTCGCCCTGGCAACTTTAATGGGGGCTTACGGCGATTGGAGACAATGTTTGTACAATTCCCTTGTTATCTCCGAAAACTGGCCTCATGAATGGGCCCCGAGCGAAAGTAGGACCGACCGTTGCAAGCCGGGGCCCACCAGAATCCAAGTGACAGAGCCACTGCTCGGAACGAAGTGGCAGGGTGCTTGAAGGCGCGCACTCGCAAATTCCCGTTGAGAGGTCACGTGTGTGTACGCTAGTCCAATTATGGGCTAGCAGATTCCAACAAGCAGCAGCTCCCTTCCCAACCAACGCCGCGATTTTTCGGAGCTCCAGCGACCAAATAATTTGTTATCACCCTCCTTCCCCCGAACCCTTCTCATCCTCATCGACCGGAGGCCCCATCATCCCAACCCCCACGATGTTCTCCCGCGCGATCAGGTTAAGCCGAGCGGCGCCTCTGCGCACTCGCGCTCCCGTTTCTTTCGTTGCGGCGTCCAGGTCTGTCACCACCAACGCCGCCTCGGCGACCCTCGAGAAGGGAGTCCCGCAGGTTAGTTTGCGCTCTTTTCCCGCCGCGCCATCCGCCGAGCCTGTCGCAAACCGCAGCGGTTGCATCAATCCAGACCCATTGAATAGTTCAAGTGGCTGATCTTTGCCTGTTATAGTCCGACGAAGAGCCTTTCCAGATCACTCTCAGCGATGAGAGCTTCGAGACCTACATGCTCGACCCCCCGCCTTACACCCTCGAGACGACCAAGAAGGAGTTGAAGCAGATGTACAAGGACATGGTCGTTGTCAGGTATGGCACCCCCAGTGGCCCCTCAAGTGTTTCTGCCCTCGCCGATTGGACCCGACAGCTGATCATGCGTCCAGACAAATGGAGATGGCCGCCGACCGATTGTACAAGGAGAAGAAGATTCGTGGTTTCTGCCACTTGTCTACCGGCCAGGAGGCTGTTGCCGTCGGTATTGAGCACGCTCTGACCCGCGAGGACGACCTCATTACTGCCTACCGCTGCCACGGTTTCGCCTACATGCGTGGTGGCTCCGTCCGCTCCATCATCGGAGAGCTTCTCGGCCGCCGTGAGGGTATCGCCTACGGCAAGGGAGGTTCCATGCACATGTTCACCAAGGGCTTCTATGGTGGCAACGGTATCGTCGGTGCGCAGGTGCCCGTCGGTGCTGGTCTCGCCTTCGCTCACCAGTACACCGGCCGCAAGAACGCTTCCGTTATCCTGTACGGTGACGGTGCCAGCAACCAGGGTCAGGTTTTCGAGGCTTTCAACATGGCAAAGCTCTGGAATCTCCCCGCTCTTTTCGGATGCGAGAGTAAGTTGCTCGGCATATCTGACGAATACTGAAGTCAACTAACGTTTCTGCCAGACAACAAGTACGGCATGGGTACCGCTGCCGCCCGTTCTTCCGCCCTTACCGACTACTACAAGCGTGGTCAGTACATTCCCGGTCTGAAGGTCAACGGCATGGACGTCCTTGCCGTCAAGGCCGCCGTCAAATACGGAAAGGACTTTACTGTCGCCGAGAACGGACCCCTTGTCCTCGAGTACGTCACCTACCGCTACGGTGGTCACTCCATGTCCGACCCCGGTACCACCTACCGCACCCGTGAGGAGATCCAGCGCATGCGTTCCACCAACGATCCCATTGCCGGCCTCAAGCAGAAGATCATTGACTGGGAGGTCGTCACCGAGGATGAGCTTAAGACCATCGACAAGGAGGCCCGCAGCTTCGTCAACGAGGAGGTTGCCGCTGCTGAGGCAATGGCCGTCCCTCCGACCACCCCTCAGATCCTGTACGAGGACATTTACGTCAAGGGCACTGAGCCCAAGTACATCCGCGGACGTACGGCGGAGGAGTCCTACTACTTTAACTAAATTTCCTCCTGCATGACGAATAATTGTCTCCTAACCTACCTGTCCTATTGTACAATACCTGCTAGCTAGAGAGGGTGAAGTGGTCACAATCTGAACATGGCCGGGGTCTGCAGATATCCTCCTTGTTCGACAAGTCTCGCTCTCCTACCTGTTGTGAAGCTCTGCTGTTGCCTAAGTCGCGATGAACCCAATTGGCCTTGCCACCACGCCCACGCCAAGCTATGGCATGGACTGATGTAGCGTGCTCTGTTTACCAATTGATGCATACGCTCTATAGCATGCTTGCCCAATGCGGCATGCTGCCTGATTTTTTTGTGGAAAATAAAAGCGGGTATATGTAGCTAAACGGGTCTTTTTTCGTGTCCCAGTGAGTGCAGGGAAGTACCTACTTGCTGAGCCCATTAACGCGTTTCTGCCTTGAGCGCGTCAAGCATCCCAGGCGCCACCCGACAACCTTCATGTCTGCCCGCGTCCGCCTTTTAAGCTGTTCAATTTCTGGCAGGAACGTACTCAGGGCGGCGTCGCTTGTTCAATTTCGACTCTTCACCGTCCACCGCAGTGCGACTTTCATCATGGCACCAAAGCAGGCCACACTGGGGTACGTTAAGTCCTCGCAGACCACTTTGGGGTGTGTACAAGGGCAATGTTCCTCGGACCACCATGGATGCAATGGGACTTTATTCCCTTGGTCTTTGCGTGGGCTTCAATGATCACTCGCTGATCTTCCCGAAATAGCAAGTTCTTTGGCCAGAAAGGCTCCAAGCCCGAGCCACAGCAGAGCAAGTTGAGCTTCGCCACCAAGGCAGCTCCAAAGAAAGAGATCAAGAAGGAGGCCGACGCACCTGCTGGCGAGAAAGAAAAGAACGAAGACACGAGTATGGTTGCGATTTTCTCCGTCTAAGCGATCGTATCACTTACAAACTCCCTGCAGAACCGAGGAAACGTACGCGAAGCCCGAGTCCCGATGTCAAGGCATCGAGTCCCAAAGTCAAGGACGAAGCTACGGAAGAGGAAGATGAGCCCGTCACGAAGAGACCCCGGCGAGGTCGTCAGCGTGTCGTAGAAGAGGAGGACGAGGACGAGGTCATGGATGAGGCCCCGATCAAAACTCTGGCAAAATCACCAAAGTCGTCAAAGGTCCCAACAAGCAGCCCCAAGAAGACAGAAACAACGGCCAAACCCAAGACGGAAAAATCCAAGAGAGTATCCAAATCGCCTTCACCACCTGCGGTCGATAGGGATGAAGAGGAGGAATCGACTGAATCTGCATCTGAAGCTGAAGAAGTTGAGGATGAGGAGGAGGAAGCCAAGTCTAAAGCGGCTAAGAAGACGGCAGAGAAGGTGCAGATGAAGCTTAAGACCACGGCCAAGGACCCCTACCCCGATTGGAAACCCGGCGAAGCCGTGCCGTACGCAGCGCTCTGCAAGACGTTCTCTCTTGTCGAGCTTACGACCAAAAGACTTGAGATCATGGCACATTGCTCTTTGTTCCTCCGCCAAGTTCTGCGCTTGACGCCCGACGACCTCCTTCCGACTGTCCTGCTTATGATCAATAAGCTGGCTCCTGACTATGCCGGCATAGAGCTCGGCATTGGCGAGTCGTTGATCATGAAAGCTATTGGAGAGACGACAGGTCGCAGTCTTGCCGTCATCAAGCAAGATCAGAAAGAGATTGGAGATCTTGGTCTTGTCGCGGTTAAGAGCAGATCAACTCAGCCAACCATGTTCAAGCCCAAGGCACTGACGATCAGAGGAGTTCATAAGGGCTTGATGGGCATTGCCACAGTCTCTGGCAGTGGCGCACAGGGCCGAAAGGTGGATTCCATTAAAAAGCTGTTGTCAGCAGCTGATGCCCATGGCACCGGAAAAGTAGACATCAACAAGGACAAGGGAGGTCCCAGCGAAGCCAAGTATCTTGTTCGTTTTCTCGAGGGCAAGCTCCGACTCGGTTTGGCGGAGAGGACTGTATTGGTATCTTTGGCTCATGCAGTGGTATACCACGAGGCAGATGCCAAAGGCCAGGTGCCGAAGCCCACAGATGTGGAGCAAGCTGAATCGATCCTCAAGACGATTTACAGGTATGTTCTCCCCAGTACTGCTGCCGAACAATACTAACAGCCGACAGTGAATTGCCTAGTTATGACGTTATTATCCCAGCGATGGTGGAGCACGGCATCATTAACCTCCGGGAACACTGCAAGCTGAAGCCCGGTGTGCCTCTGAAGCCGATGTTGGCCAAGCCAACGAAAGCCATCACCGAAGTCCTGGACCGCTTTGAGAATCAGACCTTCACCTGCGAGTACAAGTACGACGGCGAACGAGCTCAAATTCATTATGTTGCCAAAGCTGCGAATGAGGAGCTTAGCCAGTCCCTTCCGGGAGCCACCCAGGCTGCTGCAGACGGCGTCGCCTCCATCTTCTCAAGAAACTCCGAGGACCTGTCCAAGAAGTACCCTGATATCCTTGCTAAACTGCACACATGGGTCAAGGAAGATACCAAGAGTTTTGTTCTCGACTGTGAGACAGTTGCGTGGGATGTTGAAGAGAAGAAGGTTCTTCCTTTCCAACAGTTGATGACACGCAAGAAGAAGGACGTCAAGATTGAGGACGTCAAGGTCAAGGTCTGCGTGTTCGCATTTGATCTGCTCTATCTTAACGGCGAGGCCATCGTCGAAAAGTCCCTCCGCGAGCGCCGTGAACTGCTCGAGAAGGCCTTTGTGCCTGTGGAGGGCGAATTTTCACTCGCAACACACATGAACGGACAGGAGCTGGAGCAGATTCAGGAGTTCCTCGACGAGAGTGTCAAGGCGTCTTGCGAGGGTCTCATGGTCAAGATGCTGGACGGGTCGGAAAGCGGATACGAGCCTAGCAAGAGAAGTCGAAACTGGCTCAAGGTACGCCGCTATGGTCCCCTTCTCACGTTCTGCACAGGGTTTTTTGCGCCGATGTTGTGCTGACCGGGCGCTTTCTAGATCAAAAAGGATTACCTCAGCGGCATCGGCGACTCGCTGGATCTTGTGGTCCTGGGCGCCTACCACGGGAAGGGCAAGCGTACGTCCGTCTACGGCGCGTTCCTACTCGCGTGCTACAACCCATCGTCCGATACGTATGAAACCGTGTGCAATATCGGCACGGGATTCTCCGAAGCGGTCCTCGAGGAGCTGCACAAGCAGCTCTCGGACATTGTCATTGACCGGCCGAAGCCGTTTTACGCTCACTCCTCCGGCGGCCAGCACCAGCCCGACGTCTGGTTCGAGCCGCGTTACGTCTGGGAGGTCAAGACGGCCGACCTGACGCTCAGCCCGCGCTACAAGGCCGGGTGCAAGGAGGGGGTCGACCCGGGCGGCGAGAAGGGCATCAGCCTGCGTTTCCCGCGCTTCATCAAGGTGCGTGACGACAAGAAGCCCGACGAGGCCACTTCCAGTCGCCAGGTGGCCGAGATGTATCGCAAGCAAGAGAGTGTGACCAAGAGCAAGGGTCCCGCGGTGGATGATGATTTCGAGTATTAATGATGGCCATGCGAACGCTCCGGGCATACATGCATACAAGCGTGGGGCTTTTCACGGCGTTTCAACCTTGGATGGACCTTTTTTTTTCCCCCTTCCCCCTCGGCGGACGGATGGGCAAGCGAAAGGGGGGATATTTGTAAGACTGCTTTGTAAGATTGCTGCGGCCGCTGCTCGTGCTCCTTGTTGGAGACACTGACAGATGCATGCCTCTAATTTTGAAGAAACGCATGTGGCTGAACCCCCGTGCGAGAAACTGCTGCCCTCGCCGAACATCGCCTTATCTACTACGTACGTCCAATGTCTGTTCCTTCGGTGCATGCGTCTCACAACGAGATCCCGTCCCGATTTACTTTGGCCGTACATGCTTATAGGCAGACCGGCTTCGAAGCCGTCTGCCGGGCCCTTCGTCATTGTGCGTGGAAATGGGGTGATTCCAGCGAGTATTGAATCGCGCGCACGTATTTCGGGGGGTACATTCGATGGCTTCCCGACTCGTAGGTTCCTTTATTTCATAAACATGCCTTCTTTGTAATTCTATTGTACAAGCACTGATGTTTTGTTTTTGGTTTCCAACTTTATCCAGCGTTGCGATCCCTACAATGGCATCCAAAGGGTTGAAGCACAACTCTCTAAGCTCTGGCGAAGCTCCTTCCGTTCCCCTTCTGCTTTCCCTGCGCGTGGCCCAGACCAATCCCCTTTCTCCGGCCGCGAACAACTGCCTCCAGCGCCTTTCCCACGGCCGGCATGTCGCCGAGCATGGTCAAGTGTCCGCGCTCGGTGCTCACACGTCCTCCTCGTACCAGCTCGTACCCTTCTGGCAGCTGCGCCTCGCGCGCAAGGACAACACCATCGCCCGCACGGAAGATGAGATCGTCGTACGCGTCTGCGTGTCCGATAGCCTCGCGGCTGCTGACCTTGACGGCGTAGACGGTGGGAATCTCCTTGCCATAGATGATGCCAAGAGGAGGGTAAGCGTTAGCCTCGGTGTGCGCCGGGTTGTATTGCGTTTCGGCGCGGAACCGCTTCACCTCAGCCAGCGTTCGCTCGAGATAGGCGAGATTCCTGGCACGGTTTGGCGGAGTCGGTGTTCCGGGCACTCCCTTGCTAAACGGCGATGGCTTGGTGTTCATGAAAGAATTCTGGTGATGCGTGTTGCCGTCAATCTGCGGATTGAGGTTGCCTTCCCTTGCCAACTCGGCACGACGGGCGGCGTCGGCGAGGGACGGTGGTAAGGTGTGGTTTTGTTTCTTGTCGCTTGACGCGCGGCTGCGTAGCGGTAGAAGAGACCCGAATGTGGTAGACTTCTCCTTTGGGTTCAGCGGCGGTAAAGCTGCCTCAATGCATGGCGAGAGGCGGTACTTGATCCACTCGTTGACGTCGTGAAAGTCAATAGGATATTCCTCCTTGGTGTCCTTGTTGACAAAACATGAGCCGTCGTCTGGCAAAAAGACAAACGTCGTTCGCAGGGAGAAGTTGACCTGGGCAGTCAAAATCTTTTCATTCAGCAGAACGGCGTCTCCATTTCTGAGTGGTCCCAAGACGTTGATGCATCGTTGAGGTGTGCCAACATAGACCACCCCTGAAAATAGTTCCGGCCGCTGGTTGACGACATGGCGGGTGATGAGGCCACCAAGTGAGTGTGCTATGACGAGGGCACCCTTAGGTTCTTTCGAGTCCGGCTGGTTGGAAGGAAGCTTCTCCAAGAACTCCACCATCTTCCTAGACAACAGGTGAGGGCTCAATCTCCAGTCGTAACCATAGTCCCATAAGCGTAGTTTTCCCTTGCGAACGTTCTCACAAGCCGCGATTTTCTTGAACAGCTTCCTCGAAATGTCAATCGGGCCGATATTCTGAAGCATACCTGACGGGATTATGCGCTCTTCCATCGTTTCCTCGTCTTCGGGATCTAGTCCAACTTCTAGATCGGCCTTCCTCATGTTCAAGCCGATCTTGACAGGAGCCCACAGCTGTTGATGCGGGGGTTCTGCTGACCGCAAGATCGAACCACGATATCCACCGAGTATGACAATGTCACCGGTCAAAGTCTCCAAAACTCGGTCTAGAGTGGAGGATCCGTCTGTATCTGGTTTCGTTATCGGTGACACAGGGCCTCTGTTCGCCACATCTTCGGACAACTTGAGCGTCGACGGAAGCTTGGGCAGACTAGGCATCCTGAAGGTTGGCCTCTCGGGCAGGCTGTCTTTGATGGCTTTCATTCTCACATTGGCCATTTCTCGGACATGATCAAATCTCCCGTCGTCGTCGTCTCCTATGGAAGAGGCACGCGACAACGAGTGATACAGGAGAGAATCATCCGAGGTAACTCTCCTTAGTGCACGGGGCCTCGCAGATGACGGTCTCGAGGATGTGACTGAAGCACGACCAACGGGCGGTTCCTCTGGTGAGATTTGAGTCTGACGAGGTTGAGCAACAGCCGCATGAGAGTCGGGACTGGTGTTGCTATGCGGCCTTCCTGTTTGATGCGGAGGAGATTTACGCCGGTTCGCTGCAGGTTTCGGTTCTGACTTCTCTGCCGCGGCGGTGAAGAATGAAAAAGAATTGAATATTGAAGAAGGAGCAGGAAACGAAGGCAATGCCTTGGAGAATCTCTTGAGCGCATCGGCGCCTGTTGAGGATGAGCGTTTGTGTCTCGTTTGGCCGAACGAGATCGATTCGAGTGCGCTCTTGTGCCCCTCGCCGTCGCCGCTACCAAAAACTAAATTTCTTGGACTAGATTGCCAGGGGGAAGGCAAATCTCGCGGAGCCGGCCTTGGCTTTTGGAGGAGTCTTGGTGTCTGTCGTCTGCTTGGCGGTGACGGCAACGGCGAGATTTGCAAATCAGGCTCCGATTCAAAACTCGTGGGTATTTCGTCAGGGAAAGGCGACAATTCCGGAGAGCTCGAAGAATCTTCACTACTCTGAGGTCCAGGCTCGAAAACTCCCAGATTTGACCTCGATTCCATAGCCGCAGCCTTCTCGGCCGCAGTAGTCTTGGGTAGCGTGAGTCGGGTTGCGACGGTGTTCAATGCGGGCTGCATGACGGACTGGGCGCCATCTTGGTCATCGTCACCATAAACGGGGTCTTCGGACGGGACTCTTTGGACGGTCGGCGGCGGCGAATTCCTCCTCAGCTCGAGGTTTTCCTTCTGAGACATGGCAACCATCGTGAAATGAATTTGCTGTTCGCGCCGAGTGCACAAAATAACGGGCGGCAGGGCTGTTTATAAAAGTCGCAAGTTGTAGCCGGGCGTTCCGGGGTTAGTTCAAGCACATGCTCAGTGTCCTCTTTGGGGAGGTGTGAGAGTGGACACCGGCCAGCGCAGCACCGAGGCCTGGGCGGAAGAATACCCAGAATAAGGACAAGACCGAAGACGTTAGACAAGAAGAAGTCCGAAGAATCTGGGGAAAAGATGGGCCGGACGTGACGTGACCCGAAAGACTGAAAGATAGTGGTCGCAGGAGAGGTTGTTCTCGGTCGAGGTTGATTTGGGTTTGTAGGTTGGTGACGGTGTTTGGGGGTTGAGGATGGTGATTCAATGCAACCCTCCCGGTACAGAAAACAGATTTGGCAATGACGAACGGGAAGAACCCTGGGGCCAGGGAAGAGCCAAGTAAATTATATAAGGCAGGGCTATGAAGTGTGCCAACCTCACTTTCCCCCTCCTAGTGCCTGGGACACAAAATGGGCAGGCAATCCACGTGCGGCTGGCCACTGGCCCCAGCCTGGTATGACCTTTGACGTGTGTTCCTTGCCTTGACACGGGCGAAAATTGATAGGGAATGTGCCTTGCAGCGCGACGAGGGGAAAAAAAAGTAGCGGGTAGCCAACCAACTAACGCAGGACTTGAGCATGGAAGGGAAGCTTGCTGATGTCTTCCCGCCGCGAAGGGACTAGAGAGCCAAAGTCTGATATGCACAGAGCTGCGCCTCATTCGCCCGGAGAACAGGGGGCATCCTTCTTCGGTCGTACATCGTAACGATCTCCGGTCCGAGGGGGCTCAGGCGCAGGCTGCCAGATTCGAATGCGGCTAGGCTGGGGATCGCTGCGAGTTCATCTCACTGCTGTTTCTCCCGTTTGACACTGCTATGCCGTGCTACAGCCTACCGTCAGCAAAGGCACGGATGCGGGCGAAAGAGACAGTTTGCTGCCCGGGCTTTTCTTGTCGAGGGGCGAGACGGCCCTGGTCTTTTTCCTCTGTGTTTCCTGTTTTGCATCGAGCCTTGCAGCGTTGCGCTGCTCTGCGTTGCGACAGAGCCTCGCGTGAGCGACCCAATCGCATGTAGCTCTGGCCGACGGGACGCGATTCAGCGACTGCGCTGCTGCTGAGCAATGTGAAGCTTGTTCGAGTGTGTGTAGTCAGCGGGCCTGCTTCTTCCAGGTTCCCGTTTCTTTTCTCTTCATGCCACTGACATAATCACATGCGTCGACGGAGGCTAGCGCTGATCCACTGCGTGCTAGTCGCCAATTATCGGGCGCGTCATTGGCCAATCCACCTTCGCCGGCCGGCAACGACGGGGCTGGCGGCACCCGATGACCCGGTATTTAGGAGGAAGAAGCAGTGATCGGCCCTGTTCAGCCTCCGGCCGATCTTGCTGGCTGACTGCGATGCTTGCAACGCGATATTGTTACAGCGGGTGAGGGTATATCAGCAAGGAACGCGACATGCCCAGAGAACACTTCCATGCTACGTTAACGGCGAAACGTCAATCTCACATGAAGAAGACCCTCGCCTCGACGCAGCAACCATGAATGCATAAGTGTGGACTGGCGCAGTCGGGAACCCAATCTGAGGCCATGGCCGACCATGAGGTGTTGCCGTCGAAAGGTAAGCTCAGGCATGGCCTGACGGAGGCCCAAACGCGCAACCGCCAGGTTCAGGAATCGGATGGGCGTTGCTTGGGCGCAGCGTCTTCGTTCTGCCGTGATTCCAGATTCTGAATTGGGCCGATGTGCGGCGCGCGCGCGCCCAACGTAGCAATTGACACCGAGCCCGGGCGGCGAGAGGCACGTTCCCACGCAACACCCACGTTCGCACCTTGCCCGTTCCTTGCGCCGTGCTGCGGAATCCGCTGGGGATAAGGGTGCTTCCCTTGCTTCAAGGCGAGATTGGCAGGCATGGCGGCAGAAATGGCCGGCCCGTAGTTTCATGGAAGGCACTCACTTTCTGAGGTGCTCCTGTCGTGGTCGGGTGCTTTCGAGCTTTAGCTGAGGCAGGAGCTAAGGTACCTTAGATACCTACTGGCTGGCCCGATAAGTCTCCTTATCGCCCCACTAATTGCCCTACACGTCAGGGTGCCTGGCCTTAACCCCGTACGATGCCCGTTGCCCTGGACGTCATCGCCGTGGCCAAGCCGCGACTGAAAGCCTCACCCGCGACCACGACACTCGACTCTTGGCTCTCCAACACTGAACCCCTGCCCCGTGGAATCCTCCAGACCTGCACCTGCTGCGCATAGAACCTGCCCAAGGTCTCCAGGGTCCCAAATCATCCATCACACAGCCTTTCGCGTACGTAAGGTACCGCTGCGCAAGGTAGCACAAGGGGTTGAACCGCCTGCGACGTGGAACAAAAGGAATTCCCAACGTTGTGTTGCACTTGTCCAGAGCTCCGCTCAGTCTCTTCATCTGTCGTCTCGTCCCATGCATCACCCTGCTTGCTGAGCCTATCTCCCACACACTCGCTTCTCGCACCTCCCCTTCTTTCCCTTCCAAAACCTCCGACCCGTGTCAGAAGCATTCCTCTCCAATCCCCTGCGAACCCGCGACGTCACTTTATCCCCGAGAGCTATGACGACCCTCGTGCCTCGACAGCCGTACACCGACGCGGAGCTGCGCCAGCTCTATCCTCCACAGCTCAAGCTCCAGCTCGTGCAGATCCTCCTGCGCCACGGCGAGCGCACTCCCGTCACAGCTCGCTTCCAGAACACCGGCCTCCCGCCGTACTGGCCATACTGCCGTGCCGTCCGCCACTTCCGCTCTGCCGTCCTTGATCCCGACACGGGCGAATTCTCCTACCTCAACTGGAAGCGCCGCCTCGAGACTTTCAGCTCCGCCGATGACAGCCCTGTCATCGCCGCCGGCCCCAATGCCGAGCTCGACGATGTTTGTGACATGGGCATGCTCACTGACCGCGGCCGGGAGACCACACGCAACCTAGGCCGCCGCTTCCGTGACCTCTACGTCGACCGTCTCAACTTCCTCCCCGCCGACCTGACCAACGCCGAGTCCCTCTACCTGCGCTCAACCCCCGTGCCCAGAGCTCTGGAATCTCTCCAGCAGGCTCTTTCTGGCCTCTACCCAGCCAACCGTCGCGCCCCCGACCTCCCGGCCCTCACCCTCCTCACTCGAGCCCCCCAAGACGAGACCCTGTTCCCTAACGATGGCATGTGCCGCCGATTCGCCGCCCTCTCTCGCGCCTTCGCTCAGCGCACCGCCGACCGGTGGAACGACACGCCGGAGATGGAGTACCTCAACAAGAAGCTTGGCAAGTGGATGCCCAACGATTCCCGAGTCGCCGTCGACTCCCGTCCTCGTCTGAGTGGTATCATGGACTCCATCAATGCTACCCGGGCCCACGGTCCCGACACGAAGCTGCCCTCCGAGTTCTACGACCCCAAGGTCATTGCCATCATTGAGAGGATCGGCGTCGAGGAGTGGTACAGCGGATACAAGGAGAGCCAAGAGTACCGCACACTGGGCATAGGTGGCCTGATGGGCGACGTCGTGGCTCGCATGGTCGGCAGCGTGGAACACACTCCCGCGGACGGCGACTATGAGATCAAGCAACCCGGCGCGGCCCCCAGCCCCGTCAGGTTTGGAATGAGCGGCTGTCATGACACGACTCTGGCTGGCGTGCTGTCCAGTCTGGGTGCCTTTGGCGATGATGGGTGGCCGCCTTTCACGAGCCACATTGCTATCGAGCTGTTTCGTGGCTCCAAAGTCCCAACCGTCGAGTCTTCTGCCGAGGTGGCAGTTGCGCCTGCTCCCAAGACCGGCAGCTGGTTCGGGTCGTGGTTCTCGTTTGGGAGCGCCGGTACTCCTTCGCCCGGGACTGCACCCCCAGGCATCGGCCGTAAGCCTACTCCCGAGCTCACTGACGCCGAGAAGAACAAGTTGGATGGTTACTACGTGAGACTGAGGTACAACGATGAGCCGGTCACCATCCCCGGCTGCAAGGCTGCTGGCAATCACCTCGAAGGTGACGAGTCATTTTGCACTTTGGTAGGATCAAACCCTGGGCTTCACCCACACTAATTCGGAGCCAGACTTCTGACTTGTGACACAGGCCGCATTCAAGTCCATTGTTGACAAGTACACCCCCAAGAACTGGAGAGACCAGTGCCGCATGAACACCAACGCCCCCGCCTTCCCGGCCCAGCCCGAGCCGGCCGGATACTAATAATGAATCTCTCACGCCACTGGACGACATCATCGACGAGCATCAGATACAGGGGAAAGAGACGTTTTTATGACGATGTTTACAGCATAGAGCAGAATGAACAGGTGTTCTTGCCCAGGGGCATCGAATCACTTGGTCATATCTCATTACGGATCACGCCGTGTTTGCATCCCTTGCAGGTTGACGGCGTAGAATAGGCTTGATAGAAAAAAGTCTTTGGCCTTCTTGCAGGACCGCGATCCATGCGATGTTCCCCAATGGCTTGAGTGTTGAACGACTTTTTGAAGGGCCGGTTGCCTCGTCTCTCAGTATCCTTCACGTTGCATAGACGAGGTGTCCTCACTCGGCACCAAGACCGCCAAAGACCACCCCAGTGTGCGAGGCATCCGCCTCGCAGCATCGCCAGCGATATCAAGCATCACAGGCGGCGGTGGGAACGAAATGTTACAAACGTAGATCGCTTGCCTTTTGTCCAGGTAACCTATACCTTTCCTGAACTGCGCTCTAATACACATACATGCTGATGGTGCCGCTTTGTACAGCAAGCGCCGCATCTCTCTTTTGGACCCTCTCTCTCCCTTCCTCGGGCCTAAGTAGGGCCCCCCCCATTTTCCATTCCACGTTGGCTACAGATCATGACGGCCATGTTCCAGGCATATCGTAATCTGGTATCTGCTGCTATGTTCGACCACAATCATATGCATGAAAGGGGTGTGCCAAATTCTTGCGTGGTAGTCTCCTCCCCGTGCTCTGGGATCGGGAAAACAGCCCAAGACCACTTTGCCAAACCGGCGATGAAATTATAGATGAGAAGAACAAAAAAAGATGAAATAGAACCAAGAATCAAGAAAGGAAGGAGAAGTGAGAAGACATGAGATGCAATTACAACAATTAACCAATCTTTCCCCTATGTTCCTAACGCACCATGTGCCCGGGGAAGGCAAACTGTCCGCCAGCTTAGTTGGCAACCTCCTCCTCGACCCAGCCGTTCAGGCCACCCTGAATAGCAAGACCGTAGCCGGCACCCATACCGCCGAAGCTAGCCTGGTACTGGTGGCCGCGACGCTCTCCTCCATCGTTCGAAGGAGCGCCGCCGTTTTCGAAGCCGGGGTTAAGGGCAGGCAAGCTGACGGCACGGTTGTGCTGGCCACGGCCGTTGCCAGGGGCCAAGAGTCCACCAATTGTGGTAGGTCCTGGGCCAGAGGCGCTGTGGGGGTAGCCGTTGGAGATGCTGGCAGACTGTTGGTGGCCCGAGATGGGACCTTGCGACTGCACATCGATGGAGAGTTCGCTAGGAGACGACTGCGCAGTGCCAAACAGAGCGTGTTGCTGAACAGCAAGCTGCTGTTGGTGTTGGTGCTGCTGGTTCTGTGCCTGTTGGGAGACCTGGTTCAGGTACAGTGTCAGGGGGTTGCTGTTCGAGTTGAACAAGGTTGCGGACTGCTGGGGAGTGTTGCCGTTCGTGGGAGAGCCCGAGTTTTGGGATCCCGTAGGGGGCGGCGACGAGACGCCATCAGTACGAGGAGACTGCGCCTGCTGCTGCGAGAGCTGGCGAGGGGGGTTGCCGCAGCGGTCCTTGCCAAAGTTGACCTTGAACTTCTTGTACTCGTCCTTGCTGCGGACGGCCTCAATAGCCTTGATGGCGTTGGCAATGTTCGTGAAGTTGACGAACGCGCAGCTCTTCTCCCTCAAGGTGTTGACCAACTCGATCTCACCAAACTCGGAGAAATCCTGTCTCAGCCTTTCCTCGGTCCAGGTCTCATCCAGGTTGCCGATGTAGACGTTTCGGGAAGCTCCTCCGCTGACGGCGAGCGCAATGGCAGGCGGCAGAGCACCGGAGTGCTTGCCCCAACCGATCTTGAGTCTGCGGTTGTGGATCATCAGGCCCTGAAGGTTGCTGAGGGCGTAAAAGGAGGCGGCCGCCGTAGGGTCGATGAAGGTAACGAAGCAAATGTGCTTGTCGGGAATGTAACGGATATGGTGAAGAAGACCGCCGCGGACGACGTTGCAGATTTCCTCGATCGTGGTCTCGGGGTGGATGTTGCCCAGGTAAATGGTACGGTTCCCCAGGTTGTTGATGCCACCAGCGGTAGTCGCGACAGCAGCAGCAGCCACGGACTGCTGAGCCAGAGCGTTGGAGATCAGGTCGCGGTCTGCACCAGTGAGCATGTGCGCATAGCCAGGCGCGATTCCAAGGTACTGCGCAGCGTTCTGCTGCTGCGTCTTCGAAACGTAAGCACATCGGTCCTTGCCGTAGTAAACGCGACGAGGGGCCTGCCACTTCGGCTCTTGCGGAAGCTGAGAGACCGCCTTAATGGCGTTGGCGATAGACAAGAAGTGAATGAAGGCAATGCTCTTCTCGCGGACAATCTTGACCGTATCGATGGCGCCAAACTTGCCGAGGTCCTCGCGCAGCTCCTCCTCGCTAATGTCCTCGGGCAAGTTGCCCAGATAAACGTTACGAGAAGCTCCCGACTGCTGAACCGCCAATGCCACCGAGGTGGGGACCTGAGAAGGCTTGCCCCAACCAACCTTGATGTCCTGGCCCTTGATGCAGAGCTTTTTCAAGATGGCATCAGAGTGGAAGTGAGTCGCAGAGCTGGCGTCCAAGAAGGAGATGAAGGCGCAGTTCTTGTCGGGCAGCAGACGAACGGACTCGATCTGTCCGCTTCGAACGTGTCCGAGAATCTCCTCGGCGGAGGTGTCAGGGGGGATGTTACCGAGGTAGACGGTGCGGCTCGTGCCGGTGACCATACCAGGGGTCATGGAGACGGGGGAGCTGGGCTGCATGGGGATCTGCATGTTGCTGAACCCGCCGCTCGTGGGAGACTGGGGCTGGAAGAACTGAGGAGCGCCGTAGGTCGAGGGAGAAACCATGGCCTGGTACTGCTGAGGAGACATGCTCTGCTGAACGGGGCTTTGCAGACCATTCTGCTGCTGGTGCTGGTTCTGCTGCTGCGCCTGCTGAAAGCCCTGGAGGTTCTGGAACTGAGGACTAGCGAAGGCGGCAGGGGTTCCGGGCTGGAAGGGGCTTCCGAGGAGCAGCTGAGAGGGCAGCAGAGGAGTGAACTGCATGTCGAAAGCAGTGCCGGGTGTGGCCATGTCGGCGGCGGACGGAGGGGCCTGCTGGTGCTGATGCTGGTGCTGGTGCTGGGTCAGCGGCTGTGTGTTGATGGTAGGGATGTTGCCGCGACGAGGGTGTCTGTCAGCGAAGCCAGAGATGTTGGAAGTGAAGGCTCCATGAGAGAAACCAGTATCGCTGTTGGAGGGCTTGGAAGCATGTCCGGGGAAGCGGTTGGAGGGCGCACTGGGGCCGCCCTGGCCGACCGGGCCTTGGATTTCCTGCATCCCGAGTAGATGCGGAGGGACCAGATTGTCCCGACCGACTTGAGATAGAACCGCCGTCTTGACAGATTAAACGTGCCCCGAGCAGGCACGAAAAGTCCGAGATGGGCGCGCTGGAATGCTACAGGACTCAGTGCGCTCCGTAACCTCGACTCGTGATTGGTGGCGTCTCAAACCCGTCCAAGGGACAAGCCAGCGATGTCAGAGTCCAAGACTAGGAGTGGAGCGATACTCGATGCGATAGCTTGGTGTTGGACCAAGCTATGAACGGGCCGTTTTTTGAAGTTGGTGGCAAAGGAGGCTTGAGGTCGAAGTCGAATAAGTCGAATTATTGAGATCGAAGTAGCAGGGCGTCAACCATAAGCTTGAAAGTCGAGACCTTGGGCCTTTGGGTCGTCGCGAGAGTTCGAAGGTGCCGCGGGACTGTCGGCTGTGTATCTAACCCACGGATGGATCCAGAGAAGCAATTTCCACAGTGTGCCAAAAGCTGAGCCGGGCCTGAAGCTGTAGAGCAAATGTTTGCAGCAGCAATTTGCAATTCGCGGGCGAAGTCGATTCTGAACTACCGTCTAGTGAACGAGCGTCGAGAAGGCGATTCGGTTCGGCAAGACCGGGATTCGATCGGAGCACTCCTTGCAGGTAGACCTCGCGGTGTCGGAAGAATTATAGACGAAGGTTATACGGGCAACGAGTGTGGAAGCCAAGGTAAAAGATTGATCAATATGGCAGAAGCGGTAACGATCGCATTGGCCAGTGAGGTCGGCAGCGGCGACGAGCGGATTGGCTGGAAGAATAAAGAATAGAAGATGTAAGGATAAGGATGAGGGCGGGCGGATAGGAGGAGCAGGAGGAGGAGGAGGAGGAAATGCGGGAGGTATAAGGTGATGAGGTGAGGAGGAGAGGTGAGGTTGAGAAGGGGGTGGGAGGGTGGAGGAGAGGAATAGGGAGAGAAGTAAGGCAACAAGAATAGGAGCAGGGTTGCGCAGCAGAAGGAGAGAAGAAAGAAGGAAGGGGAGGAAGATCCAGGAAGCGAGAGTGAGAAGTGAGAGTGAGAGAAGGAGGGCGCAAAAAAAAAAAAAAGAGGTGAGCAAAAAAAGCAGGAGAGCGGAGAGAGGAGGAGTATCCGTACGGCCAGGTAAGGTACGGAGTCGAGAGGTCAGGGTGGTCAGTGGTGAGGGTAGGGAACTAGGAGGCACAGTGGGAAGACAGGAGAGTGGACGGGGGGTCGTGTAGGCGGTAGATTGCCCAAAAGGGTCGAAGTAGAATTGGCTGCGCTAAGTTTAATGAGGCCGGTCAGGGATTACGGCAGGAGCCCACAGCAAGCCCACAGAGGCTAGCGACTAGAGCCCGGGGGGATGGAGCGGCGCGCAGCTGTCTGCGTCTGTGAAGAGCAGGTGACGGGGAGGGACCTGGCGTCGTGTCAGACCGTCTCTGGGAGTTTCTCGCCGGCTGGCCCAGGGCACACGGTGTGTCATGGAGAGGAGGCAGGCTGGAGGAGAGCGGGCGAGCGAGAGAGAGAGAGAGAGAGAGAGAGACATACAGAGTTCTGCACACGCCGTGTTGGCGACGGAGAGAGTTGTGGGCGTGATGAATATGTGTGTGTTGTATGTGTGGTGGTGTGTGTGTGTGCTCGCTCTGATGAATGACACCCACAGCAAAGGTACCTACCTACCTTACACACCTGCCTACCAGCTACAGGCACTCGCTTGAACATGGCACGGCTTCCCTCTCCATTGCTTGGCCCTCGCTCGTTCTATCTCCTGTCTTCCATGTCCGCCGTGTCTTTCTGTCGGGCCCAGAGCAGCATCTGGCCCATCCGCCCATCCATCACGAGTCCATCGTGACAGGTACCTGACACCTGCGGTCCGTGTAAGGTAGGAGAGAGGTACCTCGACCTGACGGTAGGACGGCCCATACTCCTCAGTCTGATAACCTCAGGTCAGTAGGCCGTAGACCGCAGACCGTAGACCGGGCCAACCGCCTGTCTGTCCGCCCGTCCGCCCGTCCATCCGCTGTCTGCCAAAAGAGCGAGCCGACCGGCCATCTAGGAGCCAATGCCAGTCAGTGCCAGTGCCAGTGCCATTGCTAACGCCCACGCCGCCAACGGCCCCCGGGGCCTCTGCATGAGGTCGGCCCCTCGCGAGTATTTTGCGTTAGAAATTGCACGTCAAAGATACTTTCAACGGCGCGATAGCCCCTTCTGGGCGCTCTGCACGATTGCAGTTTAGGGGGGAGGGGGGAAAAGGGGGGTGGCATACGGGGGCCAATAAGACGAGTCATCTCAGGAGACCGACCACGAGGTTCATCAGTGAGGTCAAGTACCTAGGTAGGTAGAGCAAAGTAAACCAGGGAGGTACCTGTTACCGGGTGCATGTGTGATGTGGTGCATGCGGCGATTGACAGTGGGGGACGAGGATGAGCTTGCTGGGCTGAGGTAGGTGTTGTGCACTGGCAGTCCAGCGGCGGGCAACGGGCGACGGGACATGGGACTACCTACCTAGTAAGTGTGTACCTATTACCTAGTGGGCGCGGACAGCAGTGCAACTGCTATGTGTGGAGGGCATCGTTCGGCTGGTGCCGGTACGTACCGGAGGTAGCATGTTCCTGGCATTTCAGGCCGATCTGCACAAATAATTAGAAGCCCAGGCAGGGTACATCCGTGGCAGTCACGCACCAAAAAACCCGGCGCGCACCAACACCAACACCAAGACCATCGGCGAGGGCAGGAGCAGAGGACGTGCAGCGACTGCCAATGCGGTACGAACACGGATGCCCTTGCCGGTTGGAGGCGAGGCGAAGGGCAATTTGGAGTCTGGAGAGACGTCTCGAGCCGTCGACGTCGAGATGGCTCCGAGTCCAACTGGTTGCCAGTCCCGGCTGCCGACCAACGAACGGCCCATCGCCCATCGTCGCCCGCCCGCTCGCAGCCGGCGCGGGTAGGGCCAGCCAGCCGTCATTTCTCATCAGCCACAGCCACGAGACGGGAGCATCTACCGTCATGGTGGTATTTTAGCGCCAGGTGCCCATTCGTCCACAACAAGCAGACAAGTAGGCAATAATAATATTCGAGCCTCTCCTGACTCCTGACTCCTGACTCCTAGGCCGAGTCCGAGGCGCGCGAATCATCCCCTGGCCGCGAGCTGAGCTGCAAAGAGCGTGAGATGAGATAGGTAGATAACGGCTAGATGCCTTGCCTGCCTGCCTCATTAGCTGTGCCTCGTCGGATTGCTAACAACCCAACTAGCAGGTGGTCTCGCCTCTCCGCGCCCGCACCGTGCGGGGTACTGTACACACAAGGACGACTTTTTCTTCTTCGTCCTCGCCGTCTCCCTGGGAGCGGGTGAGCCGCGCCATATCCACAAGTCAATCAACCGACCAACCATCGAATGCACTTGGCACTTGCCCCCTCGCCCATCTGTCGTCCTCGACTCTGTTAGTCTCGATTATCCACTCTGACAGCCTCCGCTGCCCCTGGTTCGGTCCCCAAGTCCCCTTTTCTGGCCCCCCCTCCTTGAGCCCCCTCCCCTGGGCCCTGGGGCGTGGGCCTTGAGGCTTGAGCTCCCATTGCGAATAACCGGAGCCAGAGCCTCGTTTCTCCTGATTAGTCGCGAGGGAGGTCCATTGCATGCCACATGGACTGGCGGCCCCCGTTGGCCGTCGTGGGCTTTGCTGACTGGCGGCTGGGCAGACCTCTCATCCGTCGACACACCCAGGCGGCGCCCGGCTCCGTTCCCACGACCGCACCAACGCTGCAGTGCATGCACAACGACGTGGACGTATGCTGTTCTCTCGCGCCCAACGCACACGTGCGGATACAGACACCGGCTGGCAGGACAGCTTTGTGCCATTGGATGCCACTGCACAGCCAACCTGCGGATATTGCATTGCCAGGTACGGAGACTCTCTACCCCTGGCCCCTCAGGTGCGCTACTGCTGCACTTGTACCTCGCTATACCCTACCAGGTTCTTACCCCTGGCACCTGGCCCCTTCCAGCCCGCCATCCCTACCTTCCCCCTTGCCTCCCACCTGGCCGACAGGCACAGCCAGGGGAAAGCTCGGCCTGTTCTGGCTTGGTGTGTCCCGTTCTGAACACTCTCCCCGATCCATCCTCCAAGGGTTCATCGTCCTCCCCACCCAGCCCGATGGAACACTGACAGCCGCCTTTGCCAGAACGTCCTTGGTGCTCCACTCGATACTTGAGCTGCACTGCGCTTTTGCTCGACATTCAGATGCCCGAACTCCCGTCTGCCATCTGCTGAGCCGTCTTCTGGCAGCCGTGTCGCAGTCTTGAGCCCCGGAGCGCCGTCCGTCTTGTCTTGCTGCAACTCAGCTGCCGTTGCTCGCACCAAAAAGCAAATACGGCCATTGCAAGACAACGCCAAGGGGGAGAGACAGCAGACACGGCACCGCCGCGATTCCTCACGGAGCTTTCTCCTGTGCCGATCGTTCCCCCAGTCATCACATTTGGCCCCCGCCACCTCGCGGCTCCCTGTCTCTCAGCGGCGTCTCTGGTGAAGAGTTGAAATTGCATCAGCTGCCACTCAATCTTGGAGCTGCGCTCGTGGAATCTGTTTTGCCCATCGCTCTCTCGCCTCGCCGCTCATAACGTAGCAGCGGCCACCGACCTCTCAACCCCCAACGCCAAGCTTGACGACTCGGCGTGCCATTCTCTGCATCATCAAAGCCATCAAAGTGCCCTTCGTCTGACGCAGGGCTCGTCTCCCCACCACACGGCGCGTTTCGGGAACATGACCGACTGTCAGTGCTCGCTGCGCCGCTGGCCGGGTGGGCTGCACAATGCAAGGTCCAGTTGCCATCAGGCCGCCGACAACGGGCTCAAAGCAACTCACGGTACACGAGAAGTCGAAGCCAGCGGCCCTTAAAGTAGAGCAATCCAATCACTCATGCGCGCTCATGTCTGCGTGCGGCGACGCATCTGTATCTCAACAACGCTTCCTACGGTCCAAACCTCCACTTTCGTCCAGCTATTCGGATGAAACACGGCTGCAAGGAGCCTGGGTTCATCAAAAAATAAAAATCCCCAGACTGTCACGGGAGCTTTGGGACACGAGAACCTCAGTCTCGCGTTGATATTTTGGACGTCTCTTACAGGGCTGGCCCCGTCACCCGTGGCTTAGCTTTGGTCAGTGTCCTCGGCCCATTGTGCGCTTTGAAAACAGATCCAACCTGAACAGAAAACAAGAGAGAAACAAGAGGGCGAAGCCAAGTTTGGCCTCACAACCCAGACTCGGAACCTCCTTGGCACCAAGCGCCGCCAAGCAACGACCGAATACTGCACCATCCTCGTTGGCCGGGCCGCACACACGATCGCCCTCTCTGACCTTTGGGCTCCCTTCCGATGTGACCACTACCTCATGCGTTTTACATTTGGCTCGCCTGCAGCCGAGTGTTGCTATGAATATAGCTGCCAGCTCAAGTCGAGTCGGCGCCTTTGTTTCGTTCGAGTCGCCGAGTCGTTGGAGATAAAAACGGTAGCCAGTACAATGCATGACAGTCAGTGGACGACTGTTCAACACTTGTCAAACACGGGGTCCGTTCCAGTCTCCCGTGTCCAAGAAAATCGAACCTAAAAAATCCTCTTGGTCACCGTGCCTTACATAGCCGCGATAGCACCAATGTATGTGCTCGACCCGACGCACAACGGCAACGGCAAGCTGCAACTAGAACTGGAACTGGAAATGGAACCCCAGCTCAGAAACCCAATGCTGCATGCAGTATCCGCATTAGATCCGCCTTGCATCAAGTCATTCCTCGTCCAATTGTCTCCCTCATCGGATCATGAACAGACCACGGGCCCTGTCTATCCTCCGCCGACAGATACGCGTGTGTTTTCGGGCCAACTTCTTGATCAGCCTTTTGCTCCAGAGCCAACTCACACCATGCAATTGGAAGCTATTGGAGAATCGGAACTTGGTACTGAGTCAAGCAGCGGAGGCTATTTGCTTTTTCTTTGCCCAATGTCGACACCATCAGCCAGAGCCGAGCGACGCTTTGCAGTCTTGCCAACCAGCGAAGAAGCCAGCTGTCAGCAGCCTGTGCCGCCGCAACCCTCCGAGGCCTGGATTTAAGCTTCGTGGATAGACTCGTTGACTGCTACGACGCTGTCCTCAAACCTTGTCACCCTCTGAACGTCCCCGACAGGTCCGACAGCTGCAAAGGAAATGCCCGGCACGCTTCCCCACTACCTGGTCAATTGACAGTGCAGGTCATTTCAACATGCAGCTCGTGAATCGTACAGCACTAGACCATATTCGGGACACCACAGCGGTCGCTAAAGACTCACTAAATATCTTAAAAACTTAATAGTATACTATCTACTTAAATACTTTTATAAATAACTACTAAGATTAAATAATATAATATACTATAAAACTTATAAATAACCTTTATAATTTACTAAAAAGTATAAAAATAAAGCTTTTAACTATTTATACTTTTAAATAAACTAAACTAAATCTACTTTATATATATTATTATAGTTTACTTTATTAATTATTTTATTTATATTTTTAAACCTAAAAAAAATTACTAAAT